>APFE030417203.1:179465-190267 GCA_000404065.3 Pinus taeda
CTTGAAAATAATTGTAAAACAACAAACCTCATAATGTGGGATAGAAAGAAGTTCCTCTTTGAAACTTTAGTCACTCCGTTTATCTTATATGGATGTGAGGTTTGGGGTTGTAGCATCTCTAGAGAATCCTGGAGAAACATTGAGCAAATCCAGAAGCGTTTTATAACGTATAACCTCAAAATTAAAAGCAACACACCCTATCCTATTCTCCTTATAGAAGTGGGTCTTTACCCTATCGAGAGCCTATCTATGACTAGGCTTATGTTCTACAAGCACAAATTCAATAACATAGGAGACCATAGACTTCATAAACTTGCTTTAAATTCCAACCAAAACCACCTAAGGCTCAAGCGAGGCTGGTATAAAGACACCAAGGCCTGATCAAACCATTGGGAGATCAACGAGAATGTTGCATTGCAAAACATTAATAACATTAAAAATATTGTTACTTCTAATTTCAAAGAAAAAACGCGGAGAAGATCAAAAGTATCTCTCTGTTTTAACTAGCTCAAAGAAGAAAATTAATATAGCCAAGATTAGAACGAACTCTTATGAGCTCCATAGTGAAACGGGTGTTGGGCAGTTCCTAAAACACCATGGATGGAAAGGTTCTGCCATATCTGTGAGAATACGAGGATGAAAATCACTTCCTCTTAGAGTGCCCCACATACAACCACATTAGATCTCAGTTTCAAAATCTCTGTTGCAATATTGAACTTCCTAGCCTTTTATGATGTCAAAATTACAGTGAACTCGGAAGGCTTCTCTCCAAGATTTTTGAGCATAGGAATAAAATCTTAAATCCTAGCCTTTTATGATGTCAAAATTACAGTGAACTTGGAAGGCTTCTCTCCAAGCTTTTTGAGCATAGGAATAAAATCTTAAATCAAACTAAATAATTCGTTTCTTTAGGTCCGATAGACCAAAGTTTGGTCTCAGTGGACGTTAACACCATCATCATCATCAATATTAAAATAATTTTTATATCTTAATTTATTGAGATATAGATATTTTGATTTTTAATTTAATCAAAGTGAGATAATTTTTTTTTAATATATAGAATATTATAAATAAATAAATAAAATAAATTTCTAATTAACTATTAAATGTTTACTGGTCAATAAATTGTTTATTTTAATTTTTTAACGTTTCATTTCAATTTTATATTATTTTCTTTTGACCGTTAAAGTTAATGTTGCATTTTTGATATAAAATTGGTGATTTGATGATCTTGCTCTCCAACTTTGTCTTAATTTTATTTTATTTTATTTTATATTATTTTTTCTTTTCGACCGTTTAAAGGTTACCGTTGCATCTCTCATATAAAATTGGTGATCTAATCATCTTGCTCTCCAACCTTGTCCTAATGATGAACTTCTATCACGAATTGACTCTCTGAATTCTATGTGATTTCTCCATAAAATCTTTACTAAAAATCATGAATCACAAAAACATTCAATATGAAATGATATATAGATATTAAAAATAAACCCTAAAAATGTTTGGCCAACAACAAATCATCCCTAAAATGAACCTTGAATTGAAAATAAAAAAATCCACAGATATAACAACACCATCCAAATGATACAACCTAAACTGCGCAACAACAAACTCACCATGGCAAAGACGTGTCTTGAAGTCACCAAAAATATTAACAACAATAACAAATGATCAAGGAGAAATATCCTCAATGGTTAAGAAATGCTTTAGAAAAAGTTACAGCAGGAATGGTGACTAAAAATTATTTATAATTTTTTTATGCATTAAAAATTTATTTATAGTTTTATTAAATTTAATATATTTCATAATTTTTTAGAATTTGATTTTTATTTTTATTTTGAAAAATATTAATGATATCATATTTTCTTATTTTATATTTATATTAAATATAAGATTTCAATATATCAATACATAGTGCTTAATATTGAAGATTTAGAGTGGTGTAAAATTTATTTTGGAAAAAATGATAATGTAGAAATTAATCTTGCTCATTTTGAATATTAAATAAAAAAATGAAATTATATATTATATATACTCGCAAAATTATTTTTTTATATATTTATATAGATATGGATAATATATATGTTACTATGAAAATTCAACATCTAAGAAGTCACTTCCCTAAAATTCCAAATAACTACTCTAATTATGACATTATATTCACCATTTTTTTTGACAAAACAAAAGCATTTCCATAATGATAACAAAAGTCAATGCTTAACAAATTGTTTCAAGAAATATTTGAGAAACATTTGCACATCAAAGAGATACAAAAAATGACTAGTTGCAAATAACCATAATTAGGAATGAAACTCCATGATTTTCATCTACTAGCTATCCTAATATTTATAGAAACCAAAAAGGCTAGGGTATAATTAAGAGTACCATTGAAAACAATAGACGAAAGATTTATATTTTCTAAAGAAGGGTGGCAAGACATACATTATCTAATACAACATTTTTGCATGTCTAATCTATCACCAATTTAGAGTCATCCCTGACCTCTAATTTGGATACACTCCACTTGCTTGCAAAATGAAAGTAGGTCTATAAAACTAAAACCTCAACCATTGTGTTTGAGCCTTTGCATGAAAAATGTTGAACATGATTTATAAATTGTTATAGATATTCCATTGGAATTGTTTGTCAAATTTGAAAAAATTATTGAACACTGTTAATTTTTCATATTCCAAATTTTTTAGTTACTTCATTTTCCAATTGATTAATTGAGAGAAATAGGAAATAGAAAATAGAAAAAAATACACACACCATCCACAATAGAGACACGATTTTTTCCCTAAGAAACCCTTTAGAAGGAATACCTAGCAAGAAAGTGCAACTGCTTTGTGATTTTTTTTTCATGTCATTTAAAAAAACCCAAAACTCCTCTAGCATGTACCTTGTCCCTACAAGGATTCCCATTGTTATGAGACAATGATGTTAGTGCATTTTTCTTGTTAAATTTAACCTCCTACTATATTGGTTAGGATATATAGAAACTCAAATTTCACTTGCATTTTGTTGTCCATATATTTCACTTGCTTATTGTCTTCCAAATTTAAAAATAAATAAATAAATAAATTGTTTTCTCAATACTTATTATTTGCAGCTTTTCAGCTTCTCTATTGATTCGAATTCTCCCTCTCAAGCTAAAAAACAATACAAAATAAAAAATGAAAAGCATGAGTGCCATTTCAATCAGCATCCTTTTTTTCCCTCTTTTTCAATCTTCAAATTTATGAAACAAAAAGAACAGTAATAAGGTACACCCAAATGTTTCAACAAGATTAAATATAAAATCTGAAATCAGGCGATCTTGTAAGGGTAGGTAGATCTTGGCGTTTAATGTGGTAAATTTTGAATATCAGCATGCATTTTCTATTATTGAATTGGCGTTTATCACAGGATTTGTTACATTTTCTTCTTCGCCTTGTGTCTCCGCTGAAATGGGAAAATCCCGAATTCTTAGTGCCAAATTTTTCAGCACGAAAAAAACTAAATATTTGTATTATAATCCATGTTTGATATACATACAAAGACTACATATTATGACTATGTAACTGCCTGTTGATAAACTATAGATAGATGACATAACCCAACATTGAGACTGACAAAAAATGTTCCAGGATACATACTCGGACGCTGAGAGGAAAGCTGAGTGGAACTTACTTGAGATAGAGCTCAAAAAGATTCAAAAAACTGCAGAGTATGATGTGAAATAAGAAAGAAGAACCTATACTATTAGAAACTAACAAATATGCACCAAAAAAAAAAAAAAAAAAAAAAAAAAAAAAAAAAAAAAAAAAAAAAAAAAAAAAAAACAACAACAACAACAACAACAACAACAACCAAAATTTCTACTATATGTTAATGCTATATGCCCTGAAAATGGAAATCCTGCTATATGCCCTGAAAATGGAAATCCTGGATCTGGTAGATATTGTTGTCCACCTTTATATGCATTCTCCATAAACCTTGGGGCAGGGTTAGACCCAATTTAGATAAGGCATCAACCTTTTTGTTTTTGTGCCTATCAATATGAGAGATAGAATAGTCCTTCATGTTATTCCATAATGCTGCTATCCTGTCCAACCATCCTGCAAGGTGAATGTTTTTAACATGTTGCTTTGACAAAACATGATTCGTTATTACCTTGGAGTCTCCAAATATTTGCAGTTTTTGAATATCAAGGAAATTGCAGAAGGAGAGGAGACCCGCTAAAGCCACAGCTTTAGCTCTGTTGTTTGTCCCCCCAACATTCCAATAGATTTCTATAGCTTGTGCATCTTCTTTTCTGATGTAAACACCACATGCACAAATACCTTGTTGGGCAGCACCGTCGAAATATGCACATGGTGATGTCGAAGCAGTGGTCGACCTGGATCTACTTCCACTCTCATACCTGTCGATTGAAGACTCAGGTTCCTTCCATAAATGTTGTTGTTCTTCCCATGAATATCGAGGGCACAGTATAGGGCAATTATAGAATCAGTTACCGAAGAGCTTGTATCCACCTTTGAGCTGAATATTGTGCCATTTCTCCATTTCCAAATGCCCCAAATAGCCAATAAGGGAATGGCTCTCCATTCTTTCTTCATGGTGCCCCATACTTTAAATGCTTCAGAAATGGATGGAAAAGAGCCAAAGGAGAAACCAAAGAGAGCTGCAAGACTCTGCCAGATTGGTCGCACCTATTGATAGTTGAGGAATAAATGAACATCATTTTCAGAGCTTTCTATGCACAACGGACATATGGCTGGCCCATGCCAATTGCGTTTTTGTAGGTTTTCCCACGTAAGATTCCTATTATAAAAGACCAGCCAAGCAAAAATGATAATCTTGGTGGGGCATCCCGATTTCCACAGTGTGGGAGGGAAAACTTCGCCAGGGATATCGATATCAGTACATAGGAGCTACAAATAAACATGTTTTACCTTCACATTCGTGAAACCATCCATACCTCCCCAAATGAGCAGGTCTTTATCCACCGATCGGAAAATCCCATGGCCATACAATGAGGATAAAACAAAATCCCATTGCACCTTCATGTCTCCACAGAGTTGCAATTCTTCCGCCGATTTCCAAATGGGAATGGCCCCTTCCCATTGCCGGATGATGCTGGCCCAATAGAAATTGCCTCTGTTATGGAGTGCTCTCAACAATCGAGGGGAAACTTGTATTTTCCCTGCTCCTCCCGCAAACGCGTCCCTTCCTATCAAGATCTGAGAGCCCGTCTAAAATTTCCATATGATGTTCTGTCCAAAATAAGGTTCCAGCTTCTTGAACCCTCTCCAGATAGCCGATCCACATGGGGATCCAATATGATTCTTCCTATTCCAATATGGCATGTCCTTGTTATACATATATTTTGCGCGAATTGCCAAGCTCCATAATGAGTCGCCCATGACAGCCTTCCACATCGATTTGCATAAAAGAGCTTTCCTAAATTGAGCCAAATCTAAAATGCCCCATCCTTCCATATTTTTAGGCCGCGTTATTGCCGATAGTTTGGTTAAATGAAATTTGCTATGATCTTTATCACATCCTCAGATGAAATTGGCAATCATCCTGTTCAGATTTTTGATAATAGCAGTTGGAATGAAGAACAAGTTCTACTTTCATTACCACACATGTTCCAGATTGAAACGAAACTTTTGCTCAATGTTATGCTTCCGTTACACATATATCTCACCATCATGATCTAATTAAGAAATATATCGCATACGGTTGAGCAAATTAGAGAAAACTTGAGATTTATATCTTTTTGTATGCGACATGTTTGGCTTATATAATTAATGGTGACCAAAACACAGGCATGCAAAGTACATGTTCTCGTCAAGCGCCTTTCAACACATTTTGTATTGGGAAGGTTTTGGCTTATCATGTCAAGCATTTTTCAACACATTTTGAGTTGAGAAGGTTTTGGCTTATAATGAAATGAAATGATATTTTAAGGTTCACGATACTAAAAATAGTCTATAAGACCATTAGACCATTAGTTCCTCGTTTTTGGTTTTTTACAATTTAGTCTATTTTCTATTAAATTGATAATGAGCTGACCTAACCTTCCAACAATCCCCTCACTAAAAAACAATCCCTTAATACACAGTGTGACAATCTTATGAAATAAAGTCTAATAGGCTCGCAATGATTTGAGTGAGTGTGCTTTATGTTATAAAATATGACTTTGCATTATTAATTTCGCTCATGAACAATGTTTTTTGCAGTTTTGGCCACCTTGAAAATTAAGATGTGTTCACAAGTTGGATTTTGTATGAAGTACATTTGTTTATTGGATTTATATAATATATGTTATATACATGAGATAAATTTTATGTGTTTCAAAAACCTTTATATAATATATATAGATATGTGTGTGTGTGTGTGTGTTTGTGGTTTTGATATATATTATCATTTATTAGTCCTTGCTTTCAACAGGACTATAGCAATCGATAGATTGTTGACCGGCAATTGATTGAGTTGTTGACCGATTTTTTTTTGGCTTTATTACTGTTTAACCAAAGTTTTAGAGTCACCATCGCTATTCATCTAAATTTTAACGAAAGTTTCCCGCCGAAAGGAAATAGACCTCTTATTGCAGGCTTGGCAGGTTTGGCTCATCCCAATGTAAAATATTGTGACAATTTATATTTATCCAAAGTCCAGGAATATGTTGTATGTAGTTTTGAATACATTATATTTATCCAAAGTCCAAGAATATGTTGTATGTAGTTTTGAATACGTTGTATGTAGCATGTTCAAAGTTTTCTTTACCCTGATACTAGATTCGCCATCGATGCACATGTTACTTCACGGCAATCCTACTACCTACTACTTCCTCCGCGTGTAGTACATGTTAATGGACACTTGTAATACATGTTATTGGACATGTTACATGTTATTGGATAAGTTACTTCTTGACGGTTGGATATGTTAATTCTGGAGGGTCCTTCGCATGCAGCTATTCTTTTTTTTTGTGTATTACTGAGATGGGCAGGCTGAGATATTTGTGTATTACTAAGATGGGTAGGCTAGTCAGAAGCATGTACAGGGGACAAAAGCAAAGAATGTTATTCTTGATAAACAAAGAACATTATTCATGAGGTTCACTAACGTCGCAGGTCCAGGTCCAGGTCTAGGTGCATTTCAAAAACTTTCTTTTTGCATTTCAGCGGTTCCTTTTCTGTGTACAAATGATGGGCCAGTTTTTTTCTATTCTGATTGGGATTCCAGGATCTAATCTTTTAATGGTCCAATGTAACAGATCGTCAAAAGTGTAAAAAGCTAGTAAAAGATGGTCAAGCGTGTAAAAATGATTGATATGTATACTGTTGGAGCATCAATGGTAACTTCAAATGATTATTAAAATTGCATGTGCTATTGCCTATGCCTCTGGTAGATACTACCTTTGCCCATGTCGCTAGTGCTTTCTCCTCTATTTGTGGTTCTTATACAATAGATGTTGCCTAAGCTGCCTATGTTGCCACCTTTGATGAGTAAGCATGTTAAATTGTTCCATGTCATTATATCCCGTAGTAATAAATGATGTATATAATGGCATAATGCAAATCTGAAAAACTCATTCACTAAAATATCCAAACTCCTCTTTTAGCTTTGGTGTTCTCCTCCCATTGACTAGACAATGTCAACAGAGGAATCCATCTGCAAGATGTAAAGTTTTTAACTGAGATTTCTCAGCACAACTTCTTCAGTTTTGCTAGGGTGCGACAACCTGAAATTGAGCAAAAATGCAATGCCTCTGATGAAGAGTCCTCAAATTTTGACCAGAGTATAGGAATAAGGAAAATGGGAATCCAACTAACTGATAAAGCAAAGTCTCAAGCATTGTCAATTACTTCTCCTGGTGAAAAGAATATCGAGCTATGTTCTATTTTTCCTTTAAGGCTCTTGTCTCTTACTTGATTTATCAGTTTCTTTATTTATTTTTTCCTCCACGAAGACCCAAGAAATTTTTGAATTGTCTTGTTTGCCCTGCCTCTGTAGTAGAATATAACTTTTTATTTTGATTTTGAAAGTGGTTGCCATGGCTTTGGAGGACCTCCCATGCTGCTTATGAAAATTTCAATCATCAGCGTCTATGAATTTACTATTATGCTCATAGTGGTTCCAATGACTCCGGCACTTTTTGAACCGCATTCCATAGAAGGATCGAAGAAAATCTGTATTAAGTATATGGTTATTGTATCTGTATGTTTGTGTGCAATACAAATTACATGAGAACTCATTTGTTCCTTTTTTGTAATAGTCCAACTCTGTATTTCAAGCAAGCATGCAGAAGAAGGTGTTGATCGAAAATCGCATTTCATACTTGCATTTCATAAATTGTGTAGAGGGCGTCAGTGGTGCAGGGACCACTAAAAGATTGTTAGTGCATGGGCACTTGCAAAATTTGATTTGATTGTTGTTGATTTGATTTGATTTGATTTTAAAATATTTGCTAAATTAACGATGGCTAAATTCTATAATATTTCAACCATATTATCGTTGGATGTTGAGTTAGTCTAATAATTTGACTAGATAAATTCAAAAGTAAGCACATTTAGAAGGAGCACCGCATAGATGGAGCTGGGGTTACCGAGTCTCACTAATAGCACTTAGCCTAGCATCACAGCTACCAACGACCAATCTAGTCCGGTCCCTGATCTCAAACCTGAGGCAGAAAACCAACTTATTGAATTGAGAACAAAATCTTGCTTACCCTTTTAAGGTTATTGTCCATAACCATGCTGCCAACGCCTTCCTCCAGAGTTAGGTTTTCGTCTTGGATTCAGGTTGGTTTTATTGCTTCTCTCTGCCTTGCTTTCCCTTTGCCTTCTTCTTGTAATAGAATACTTTTAAGTAATGTTCAAGGAATTGCGTTGCTCACTCGATCATTGTTTGTCTCGCATCCAGTCGGGCTTGGGTTTCCCCTTTCAAGTAGGTTCAAATACATAATCTGTGTCATTCATTAGCAGTTCAGAGCTAGAAGTAGTAGTTGCAGGTCTACCAGTAGAGACGTACTAGTTCTTTCAGTAGCCCTTATTTCCATGCCCATATGTATGAGTTAGTATGGAAGAAGAAAGCACAAGGGTAATGTTATTCGTGGTTCTCTTGCCTGTCACTTTGCCTTCCCTAGCCTAGCAAGAAGGATGAAGGAAGAGTCCCCAGTATGGGCATATCTCCTTGCGTGGGTCTATATAAAGGAAAATGATTCCTCACGATAGAACAGGGGCAGAGTTTTGGCGTTCTGGAGTAGAGAATGCTACGGTAGTTGGGTATACCTGTAGTGCGCGATATGCTTGATGCGACTGCCACTGTTCCCTTTCAGTGGGTCACTTATACTGTGGGGTTATGGATTCACGTTCGAGAGATATGTTGGCACCTTCACTTCCATCCTGTAATAAATCGTTCCTTCATTCCATCCCAACAGGGGCTTCTACCCTGGTGCTATGGGACAACACATGAAAGATACAGATAGTTAAATAAGGAATGTTAAGGCAAATGCAGAAGGTTACAAGCGACTTCTGTTTGTTTATAAGCCCCTTTCTTTTGAAAGAAAGGCTAAAGATTCTGTTTGTTTATAAGCCCGTCTTTTTAAAGAAAGGCTAAAGAAAGAAAGGTGACAAAGGTACATGCTTCTAGTGAATGTCTACTGGCTAAAGGCTTCTGTCCTTAACGTGGCATGGTGAAAAACTTGCATGATATATGATGGAAATGGAGTGAAGAAGCACGTGGCTCTCATGCGAGGGTCCTTGAGTTCATATAATTTAAAAAATTTACTTTCTTCTAGCAAGTCGAGAATCATTAATTTCTAGAATTTTCCTGAACTTCTGTTAGCTTCACGTTTCAGCACCCCACCACATCTGTTAGATTGTTGGAATATGTTGAAAATAATACTGAGAGGGGGGGTGAATCAGTATTATCTAGTTCTTTTACCAAATCTTCCTTATTTGCACTTTGAATTATTTTTGCATATCAATACCATAAAATAATGAGCATGAACAGGAAAAACAGACAGTCACATCAAAGAACACCAGATATAAGGTGGAAACCCAATGTGGGTGAAAACCACCTGCTGCAATATGTCTCTATCTTCTTTCAAATTAGAAACTCCTTTTACAATGGTCTTGTACTGGTGCAGTCCTTTACCAGTACGCAGGCTGCAACCTGCAGAGAGCTACAACTCTCTCTCGTTTTCCAGTCTCTCCTGGAAGGGAGCTACAACCCCCTATTTCCTTTTCTTTCAAGGACCACTTTTCATAAATTTTCAAACTGGATCCATAAACATCAAGTGATCATCAAGTACATGTAGATTTCACAGCAGTAACCAAATCAACAAAACAGAACTAAACCCAGAACATCTTAACAACAGAAAAATTCAGTCAACAGATAGTCCTGAGACAGATACGCAACTTTCCTTTCTCTGGCCTGCGTCACTACGCACTTCACCCTCTGCTTCTCTGCGTATACCCGCAGAGCTCCTTCTGCTGCATTGCGTGACCACGCACTGCTTCTTCTGTCGCGCTGCGTACAGTACACACTTAGATGCACTATCGCGCCGCGTACTGCCACAGAGGTACGAACCCATAAAGTCTATCGCGCCGCGTACTTTTACTGTGCGTACGCACCTGAACCACTGCTGCTCTGCGTACCCACGCAGTTCGCTTGTTTCTGCTCTGCGTACCCACGCAGTCACCCTTCTTCTGCTCTGCGTACCCACGCAACTCGCCTTCTTCTGCTCTGCATACCCACGCAGAGGCACCGTTAAACACCTGCGTACATCAGATTAGGGCCGAATTTGC
>APFE030417220.1:16297-43569 GCA_000404065.3 Pinus taeda
AAAAAAAATTCTTCATGTTTTTGAATAAGGAAAATGTAGAATTTTAAATAAAAATGATCAATTCTTTTTTTTAAGAGAATTGAAAAATTGATAACTGGCTCTAATGCGACCTGCAAAAAAAAAAAAAAATTAGCTTGGAATCCAAAATTCAAAAATCCATCATAATAAAAAATAAAAAATAAATCATGCTCGAAGAGGCTGCAGTTTGTGTAACATAGCTCAAAAACAGTTCTAAATTCTAATATTCTTCGCATGTGTTTCGAACTGTATCATACGAGCCAGCTGGTCTGGTCGTTCACACCAAAGAGGAGTCAAAATAGATTGGTAGGGTGGTTTTGTTCTGATCCAACTGCTTTGGCAGGTTCAATCAGCCAAATTGACTAGTTATGGTTTGTAGCGACCTTCAAAATGTTGTGTCCTGTTTATGTTATTTGAATAAGTTTTTGCAAATTAGCTGCGGAACACAACCTATTCTATCGCTAACTATGTGTTCCGTAGCTACTTCCATGGTTTAGTAGGTTACAGGTATCAAACGAAGAAACCAGCCACATGGGCATCTCTGGAATCGTCTCGACATGCATTCTATCCTAGTCACCTAGCCAAGATCGATAAAAAAGCTAGCTCAAGACCACAGTCAAAGGTGGAGTCAAACATATGAAACCAGGAAGCAATCAGACTCTTTGTCTACCCTTTTTTCCAGATCCTAGTTTGACACTTGCTTGTTGACAACCTTGCTTTAAGATCTTCATTCAACTCACCAAACCATTTTCATAAGCTTGCTTCTCATGTTCTTCTAGTACCTTGCTCTTTTTATCTATCTCTGTAAAAAAAAAAAGTGTGAAAATCAAGATTTTGCTAAATGAATTAATGTTCGCATCTGTTTAAGCTTGAACTTTCAACCTAAGATCTTCCAACTCCTGAATGTATTGCTTTCTAATAGAGGCAGTAGAGCTTTGTGTGTCAAAACAACGTGAGATTGGTGGGAGAAGAAACAACCATTATTTAATTTCAAGGCTAGTAGTTACCTGAGTATTTGCGAGAAATGTGTAACAACTAAAAAATGTCAACTTTTAAATTTGATTTTTGGACAAATGAAAACTAATTTAGGAAAATCAAGACATGGGTTTTTCTTAGGATTGACCGAGTTAAATAACCTAGAAATGGTTTCCTCAGTTTCACAACCATTTGAGAGAAATCAGAGATTCTTCGGGACACTGTTTCATTGACTACGTGAGAAAAAAATGGATTTAGAATTTAATGCACAGATAGAAGTTGTGGCCATGAAAATTCGATTTTGGATGCTACAGTTATTTGAAGAAATCAAGATTGTGATTGTCTATCATTGAAATCTATGGATTTTCTGCCACATAAGAAAAATGTGTGAAAAGGAGATACAAAGGAGGTCTGGGAATTTGCCTTGAGATTGCACTGAGGAAGTTTCTTGATGATGGTTGAATAGTCTGGATTCAATCTGGCTCTTTGAGAAGGCTGTGGATCTTTTGCTGGATCAATGTTCCATTTCAGGGTTATAATATCATCAATTAGAGTTATCTGGCTTCCATAGAGTTAGCTGAGACCACATCTTAGCATGCTACCTTTATTGTTCAAGTGAATCCTCCCTTCTAAGTTTGGGTTTATTTCATGGCTCTGTTCATAAGGATGTTAGCGCCCTTCTGGGTTCGAATTTTAGGTGATGCAAGATTGAGCAACTATACACCACCAATATTAGGCATGACCTTGTTTTTCTCTTGGTTGTATGTACAATTTTGCCTACCACACTCTGTTTCTCTGGAAATTTCGATGATGCATTACTTTTTTGACCGAATTTATCGTTTTTCAGTGCGACCATTGACAATTTTCTACTTATTGTTTCCACTATAGCAAATTCAGAATGGACAGTGGGGTTAAAACTTATGTTCTTTTGTTTTTTATAATGCGTATTTTGCAACAGTGCTTCAACATCTATATTTAGTATGGTGAGGCCAAGGTTTTAAATGTAAATTACATTATTGTGGAAAAAGGGTATAGTTTAGTTCAGGCAAAAAATATAAAAAATAAAATAAAAATAAAAATTTCTAATAAGAGGCATTGCAATTATCACTGGATTTTGGCTTTAGTAAACCACAACATTATTTCTTGCTCTTTGAATTCATTTTTGGTTATTTACTGACTTGGGTTATTTGTTCAAGATTTTAGCTACGGAAATTGTGCACATTCTGTAGCTAAACATCCATTCTACAGCTAATCAACAATTCTGCAGCTGTACAATGATTCTGTAGCTAACCAACAATTATGAAACTATCATTTAACTCAATGATTTATTTGTCAAACAATTCATTCTAATCATTTCATCTGCTTACATCATCTTTCACTATAGCGTCATGTTCCCATGCCACAATTTACATGACAATTTTCATTGTTTCATAAAAATTTCAAAAGAGTCTAACTTTCGCATACGACATTAGAATTTGATAATTCAAGCGTCGTTGGAAAGATGTAGACGAGATATACAAAATGAGGAAGTTATTATCAGATTTTGAAACAGTAAATAATGAAAAAATTATTGAAAAGAAACAATAGGTAACTTGAGGCACTACTTTCGACATAGGTATAAACTCTTTTGGTTTTCTTTCATGAACTTGTTTAATAGTACTAATTCTTATTTTTTTACATAAATGTCGTTAATAAAGAGATTGATCAGCTCTCTATTTTGATAAACTTACAATCCATTGGATAATAAGTACTAGCTTTTTGCAGCTTCTAGGAGGAAGAACAAATGACCATAAGCAAATAGTGTCTCTCATAGACCACATTTATTTCACAAGAAAATGATCAGAGCAGCAACAGAGATGAAACATCAACACATGAGCACATGCTAATACATATCAGATCCAGTAGTTGCAAGCCTTTCAGATGCCAGTATTTCCATTGCATTCATACTCCTTCACTCAATAAAACCTTCATCTCATTTCCTTTGCAGTTGCATTGCATTTCATTTAGTCAGTCAATAAAATTCTCATCTCATTTTCCTTCACTGCTCATTTTTATTCATAGAAACTATATTTTCCTGCCTTGCTTTCACTAACTCATAACCAATTTTCATAAAGACATTCATCTCACTTACATGTTGATTTTTCCTTTTACTTTCCATTCACTTGTCATTTTCCTTTCCATTAAATAAACCTTGATCCACTGCAAAATTTTCCATTCATAGTCCTTCAAAGCCATTGTTTCATACTCATGTTAGATGATGGAGGATTCTTTAAAGCCTTCCTTCTAACAAGCCTTGGCCTATCGATATTGACACATTATCTAGGTCCAAGGCTAAAGTCCTCATTAGTAGCTTGAGGCTTGTATGCCTTAATGACAGGCTGTCTCGCCAACAATCATGGGAATACGTCAATGTCCCTTGATCATTGGATCTTGCAAGTGGCTTGACATCGGCTCATTTAATCACCCTTCACAAGATGTACTTAGATGCCTTGGCACTCGTTGACATTAATGGCGAGTTTGCTCGCACTGGTTAACGACATTCATCAATGGTTGGTAATCCAATCACCTCTCTTCATGCTCGACATTGACACATTTATTCACATGACTAGGGTTGTACCATCAGTTTTATAGCGATTGAAGACTATATCATTTCAACATTTTGCAGCAAATACAACAGATTTAGCAACAAAAATAAAGAATCCACTTCACAACCTCATCCACCATTTATGGAACCAAGAAGCAGATTAATTCTACATTTCATTCCATGATCCAAAAGAAACCACACTCTTCAATTTCCATAACTCATGCACATTGAAGGTAAGTAAAGGTATGTGGTTTTCTAATTTTTAGTCATGCAATTCCTTAAAATACTAAAATTGTAACTTTGGGAAATTACTCACTTCCTCTTTCACATTGTCATATCTTTAGTTGGGGGGGAAGGGACATCATTTCATATTCATATATCATACACCATCACACATTTTCATTTCATCCTAACATACTTGTCCTAATCAATTATGATTTCATTATGGTTCAAAAAGTTATATGATTTGTAAATAATGCCTAGATTATGAGCACACTATATGGCTGATTTTAAAGATGCATATTTCCAAACATGTTACAATTCAATGTATGACAAAGAATACTTTGCAAAATTAAATAAAATTGTCGAATGCAAATTTTAAGGACATATGATATAAGCCAAGCTCATCAAAGGAATTAATGCAATATTTGCATGAGGACATGCAATTACTCTAGTTGGGGAGTATGTTGGGCCTCCAAAATATCTTTAAAATGACATCCACTTTCACCTTTATCATCACCATTTCACTCACATGTCAAATATCCATAACCATATAACCTTTCATTAGCCACCATTTTCATAAATATATGGGTTAGGATCCTTATTTAATAAAGTTATTTATTTTATGTGTTTAAAGTGAATTTATGATTAAAAACTAGGAAATAAACTTGGTTTCATGTATCTATATATGTGGTTTGAGTTTCATAACATGTGTAGGTTATTTGGAAGCTTCCAAGGCACCCTTATGTGGCCTCCAGTGCTCAAATTCGAATTCCCTTCATAGGAGATTTGGATAAAGGTTAAAGAAGGATATGTGTCCTATTTGGATTGTAACTCTATGAGGTGTCTTATCATTTCTTATTTGGATTAGAACTCTATGTGACACTTAGGGTATATGTGTCTCATTATGAGCTATTTGGTTGTAACTATATGAGATTTTAGTGGATCTTCATTATATAGGGTAGCTTCTTCTATTTTTGTATAAATAGGAGAGCCTTTTCCTTTGAAAGACGTGTAAAGTTGGACAAATGCTCAAGCTTTTAATATAGAATTTGGAATCTCATACCTAGAGATTTGAAGATTTAGTTTTGCTTGGATATGGAGCTTCTTCACTTGCCATCCTCATACACCATTGGAATGGCTATCTAATGATTGTGATATCTAATTTCTTTTATAGATTAAAGTTCATTTGCTTTCTTAGTATTAGTTTTAGAATGACTGTGTAATATTTGCTTTTCTAAAAACATTTGAATAGGGAAGATTTATGTATTTTCTAATTGGATTAAGTTTGAGGCAAGGGCTCACAGTTATTTAGTTTCCTTTCATGTTTTGTTATTTACTTTCTTAGATCAAACTATCAATTCATTGTATAATTGAATAAAGGATCAGGCCAAGAAGGTGACTTCAAATTGCGTGATTGAATGTTCAACCTATGCAATCATTGAGCTTTACTTTTTCATGCTTTTATATTTTCTTTTAAGATCCTCATTTAATTGCATTAAATGATATTCCTAAAGATCATTCTAGGAAATTGATTTAATCATATTTCAAGATTTAATGGTTAAATATTTGATACATGAAATTACTGAGTTATTTTCTACCCACTTTACTTTATTTTCTAGGACATTAGAAGTTAAAGTATAAATAGTTGCTTACACATCATCTCAAGAAGGTAGCACTTCATAATTGAATGTTGGAGTAATTTAGTATACATTAGTTGTTTTTTATTACACAGGATAGTTGATTTCATCTTCATTATTTGATTTCATAGATTAGATGAATTGGTTTTCGTTATTTTCTAGTTAGATTGATCTAAACTGAAAGACAATTTCCAACTCATACAATGCACGCATGCTTCACAAGTTTACGAAAACCCTGGGTTGACAAATTAAATGATAGGAAATCGCTTTTCCCCAACACATATTTCATTATTTTCCATTAATGAAATGAAGTATTATTTCCGCTGCATTTCAGTGCTTACGGTTATCTCTGTAATTTGTTGCATTCCCATTTAAATCCGTATCACAAACCTTCATAAGCTAAGGTTAAGGCCCCTTCATTTAATCCTCATTCGGAAAGATTTCATTAGACTTTCTATAGTCTACCCTTAATCCATCCTTTACATTGGGACTGTATACTATCCCTTCATTTAACTTTAATCAATCCTTAAGCCCACAAATATATAACCAAGCTCACTCTACAGTTGTGATTATTCACAAAATTACCCATAAACTTCCCATCAACACTTTATTTATATTATAATGTTCACATAATAGAAATAATCCATAACACATGTAAACCATACCTTTTCGCCTTTTCCTTGGTCTTCGCACATTACCCGATGCTTTCCTTTATCGCAATCGCAATGGCAGCTTTCAAAAGGACTCTTTAGAATCTAGCATTCAGGACTCCCAATCTGTGGGATGCCATCACGCTTTCCACTGTTGATTTCATCCACCCAATCAATGATTATCGCAAACTCACATCCATCATCTTGCAACTTCATTGCCTCTTACATGTAATATGCGAACACAACAGGAATTCAATTCAATTAAATCTGTACCTATAATCTTCTTGGGTTAGCCTTTTTCAATTTCTTTATCACATCCTTCCTCCACCATCGATCTTACCTTGATCCGACAATTGCACCTCTTCCCGATCAATGAACTTTCTCAATGCTTTATAGCCATCGATCAAGATCTACTTGATTCGATAGTCCACAAAGATATTGGGTGGGTCACTTACTCGATGTTTAACGCCTTCGCGAAGCTAATGAGAATTACAAGTCCTCAATCTATAAAAGTTCGGGTCCAACTTTTTCCACATGCCTATTTCCTTTGGATAGAACTGATGGGAATATTAATATATGATTTAATAGATATCGAGTCCAACTTTTGAATTAATCGACGTGCATCTTCTGACATGATATCCATCGATTTCAACCATCCATAGATCTTGACGATCTGGATTAGTTCTCGTCTTCCTGGTTCTGCCAATACTTAGATTGAATCTTCGTTGTTCATTTCTTAGCTCTATCTTATGCGACTTAATCATGGCTACCCATCATGAACAAATCTCATCCATTGATCTTCTAGATCCAATGACGATTGTGCATCAACACTTCACTTCTTCACTCTTTTCCTCACTTGGTTTTTTACGCCAATTCTTTAATGTTCTTCTGTGGTTTTGGTTTTCTTCATGATTTTTGTTCCTTCCGCTATTTTGTTGCGTGTAACCCTCCTGAGATTAACTTTGCGAGTTTTTAACACAGCCACTCTAGAATCTTGACTATGATCCTTCGACTGGTTTCAACCGATCCATTAGGATTCTTCATATCCTTCTTCCTTTTTTGTATCTTGCCAAACTCCACCTGCAACTTCTATACACAGAATAATCAAGTTCACACAGATTATAATTGAATTACTCTATACACACACATGAACTCAGAATCGAGTTGTTTGTATTAATAAACAAGTATTTACACAAGAGTCTCTCTCTCTGGCCTGATTTTCTAATCAGTGGCCTTTCTTCTCCTGCTTGTAGGCTTACTTCTAACTCTTTGACTCATTAAATATTCTCCCTTTACCCCTCTACCCACTGAATCTTTATGCCTTTTAGGCTTACATTTATACAAAAGGTTCTGTTGAACTAATTCTCGCTCAGATCCTTAATCTGTTGAACTAAATCCTAAATATCCTCTAAGTCCACTTTTGACTCCTACTTATCCCTAAGAATCCTCTCTAGCTCCTCGAATCATGAAACTGAATTCTAGTCAAAGACTTTCAATTGATTTCTAACTCTCTCATCATCATTAATCTCTCATGTTCTCCTACATTCGAGAGCATTTACAAATATCCTCACAATATCTAATTAATTCATATTCTAATCACTTGAAACATTAATTATTACATACATAGGAATCCAACTTCCTTGAAAATACAAGACCCCCTATGTCTACTAAAATACAATGGCGTTATTGAGTTGAATGCTCCTGCATCAAACTCCCAAGGTTAAAATAATCATGATCTCTCGATCATGTGATTTTTGTCCTTTGTCTCGTTGGGTCCCATACTTTGTTCTGTAATTTGCCTTTGATTGTTGATGTTGTTTGTTGTTTTCCTCCAAGTTTCCACACTTTATGTTGCTTTGATCCATTAGCTAAGCTTTCACAATCTACTGATGTCTTTCTCTTTCTACTGCTCCTTGGTCTTCTTACTACTGTTTTCTTCTGAGGCACCGTCATCATCAATCTTATTATTCTTTCAATCTCTATGTCCAATTTATCCTTTGACTGATTATTACTTTGCCAATTTTTTTTGTACTCTGTCCTCTCATCTTTACACTATTGTTTATTTTCTTCTCTTTGAAGTTGTTGGATCCTTACTACCTCCATTTCATCCTTACCCTCTTGTTGCTGTCCAAACAACCTCTATTCAATATCTGTAAATTTACTTTCAAAAAGTAAATTGTCCTCCAATTTCCTTTGTACTTGATTCCCCTCAATCACATCATTGTCTTGTTTATCAGTTCCAACATATTTTCCTTCTTCTTCCTTGATAACCCTAAAAAATTGTCCTTCACATTCTTGACTTATTTTAACAATCAGTTTAACTTATTCAAGCATAGTATCTTCATGCTTTTCTTTTTCCTCATCAGCATGTTTGTCCTGGCAACTTCCAGTCTTCTTCAGTTCTAAAACTGACTCCTCAATTTGAAACGTGTCTATCTCATTTTCAACAAATCCTATAATCATAAAACGATTATCAGAATTAAAAATATCAGGCCTCATTACTTTTTCCTTCTCTGGCAACACATCAGTATGATGCTCTGATTTCTCCTCCTCTATTAGCACATCAATATGTTGATTTGAATTCTCAAAAGAATTCATGAGACTGTATGTTTGTCTCTCCTCCCTATCATATGTTTCAATGATATCTCTCTGTTTTGGTTCAAAATAATGAACTCCTCCTTCCATAATGTCAATTTGCTGAACTTTCATTACTATCTTCTTTTCCTTATGAATTCCATTCACGACAATTTCTTTGTCTTCTGTTTTCAACAATCTATCCTGAGTATATATCCTCTGCTTTTCCAACTCTCTTTTTTGAAAGTCTAATTTTCCATATAACTCAATAATTTCAAGTGGAGTAAAATTTGGAAATTTCACACAATTTTCCATACCTTCCATTGTTATTGACAAATCATCAGATTTCCTTTCTCCCTTTGCTAAATCTTTTGCATAAAATTCTTCTTTCATAACATATTTCAATAGATGTCCTTCTTCTTCAATACATTTTGCCTTGCTGCCCCTTTGTAACCCTTCTTCCAGAGCTATTCTTGTCTCGTCATCTGCATTAATATTATCCTACATTTGTTCTTCATCAATAACATTTATCAAATTCGTTAGATTACCTCTCTGAGACAATATTCCTTCATTCTTCATCAGAATAAGATCTTGATCTTCCATCTCTATGACAACTTCCATAGACTCATCCATAG
Source organism: Pinus taeda (assembly GCA_000404065.3). Classification (NCBI taxonomy): domain Eukaryota; kingdom Viridiplantae; phylum Streptophyta; class Pinopsida; order Pinales; family Pinaceae; genus Pinus; species Pinus taeda. The sequence continues at coordinate 25,593 of APFE030417220.1, forward strand.
ACCCTTCCTGTTGTATCTAGTCAAATTCTTCCTTTTCTGAGAAGTTTTCTTTGTCACCTTTTACTTCTAGATTTTCATCTATTCCGATGACATCTTCAAAAGGTTCCTTTTCTCCTCCAATACCTACAACCATACACAAACTATCAAATTTAAAAGCATAAGACCTTGTGGTCTCACTTGATGCTTCAGTCATCATATATCCTTGCTACTCTGAATCCTTCACATGATTCATAAGATCTTCCACAAATCTCTAGTATTCATCCTCACCCAGAACATCACCCTATTCTACTTCACAAATGGACACTTCCATTTCTAACTCATCCTCTCTGAGTTCTTCCACCAGGTTCTTCACTTATCTCTGTCGTAGCCTTCTCTGTAATTTATGCCACTTCACTGGCTTTTTCCTCAAGACCCAACCTTGTCTTTTGATTTCTTCTAGTATCATCCATAACATACTGAGTTGTTCTTTCATCTTAGCAATCTCCTTGTCAATTTCCTCTTAACTCATCCTTTTGCCATTTACCTTCGCATCCTCCCTCTTCACTTTTCTTATGTTGTGGTATTCCTTAGAACCTTCGTTATCTCTATTATGACTATCATTAGTAATCTTCTTCTCTATCTTCATGAGTTCCTCACTCACTTACTATGAGCTGTGTCAAGCCTTTGGAACAGCAAGTCCTCCCTACTGCTAGTTACCTCACCAAGCTTTCCTCTATACTTGGTCTTTTGGCAAGCACTTGGTTCTCTATTCTCTGGAACCTCTTTGAGCACTTCTCTCTGCTCCTTCTAGGATACAACACATCTACACCATTTAAAAACACAACTGTCCTCTTGTAATTCAAAAAAAAATTAAATACTAGGTTCTAACTGCCTCTTCTTTCACTCAGAAAGTCTTACCAGCATTCTTCATCCCTTAGCAATTCTACCCACATCTAACGTGGAATTGCCTTTGTGAGATGCAACAATACTTCTGTAGTAACAAGTCTCCATCTTGCCACATATGCCTCACTAAGCCTCTCCCTTTTGAGCTCAGTATTTTAGCATTTCTCTAGTTATTTCCTCTGGAACCAATTGAGCACTCCTTGATCTAGGTTGCTACAATCTTCTCACCTTCCTTTACTATCATTTGTGTATTAATGTTATTCAAATCAAAGATCATTCCCAAGCTTTCAAAATATTTTTTCTCATCTTCCTTCTGAGAACACTTTTATCCTCTCTATCCAACCTTCAAACGGATTCTTCAGGTTCACTACCACTGCATTGCTTCACAAGCAGTTTCTATCCATTCTTCACATTTTAGTGAACCTCCACTTTCCTTAGAAAAACAAACATCATTTTGCTTTCCTTATGCTTCTGCAATCTCTTCTTAAGAGAATCACTTACTCTCATCTTATCTTATTCCTTCTATTTATCAGATTCGAATAACTTGATATCTTCTTTCTTTTGCAATCACACTTGAATTCTCCACAATTCTACTTTAATCAAAAATAGCTTTAACTAGCTCTCATACCACTCTGACACAAGGTAAACCCTGCTATACCCACAGTATGCATGTAAAAATGCATAATCTCATTCATCCCAGGAAATTCATTGACCTGATTGGTCAAACCTTGATACGCTATGGTGAAGGCCCCTTCATTTAATCCTCATTTAGAAACATTTCATTAGATTTTTTATAGTCTACCCTTAATCCATCCTTTACATCGGGACTCTATACTCTCCCTTCATTTAACTTTAATCAATCCTTAAGCCTTCACAGATATAACCAACCCCACTCTATAACTATGGTTATTCATAGACTTACCCATAGACTTCCTATCAGCGCTTTATTTCTATTATAATGTTTACGTAACATAAATATTCCACAACACATGTAAACCATATCTTTTTTCCTTTTCCTCAGTCTTCACACATTACTCGATGCTTTCCTTTATCGCAACCATAATGGTGGGTTTCAAAAGGACTCTTCAGAATCTAGCATTCGGAACATCCGATCTACAGGATGCAATCACACTTTCCACAGTTGATTTCATCCATACAATCAATGGCTATCATGATCTCACATCCATCATCCTACGACTTCATCGCCTATTGCATGTGATCTGCGAACACAACCAGAATTCAATTCAATTAAAGTCACACCTATAATCTTCTCAGTTCTGCCTTTTTCAATTTCTTTATTGTGACCTTCCTCCACCATTGATCTTACCTTGATTTGACGGATGCACCTCTGATCAACGAACTTGCTTGACGCTTTATAGCCATTGATGAAGATCTACTTGATCCGATGGTCCACAATGATATCGATTGGATCACTTACCCGATGTTTAACGCCTTCACAGAGCTGATGAGAACTATAAGTCCTGAATCTATAAAAGTATAGGTCTGGCTTTTTTCACACGCCTATTTCCTTTGGATGGAGCTGATGGGAATACTAAACTATGATTTAATCGATATTGGGTCCAGTTTTTGCATTAACCGGCATGCATCTTCTGACCCGATATTTGTCGATTTCAACAATCCATAGATCTTGATGATCCAGATCAGTTATCGTCTTCCTCCTTCAGCCAACACTTAGATTGAATCATTGTTGTTCATTTCTTAGCTCTATCTTATGCGACTTAATCCTGCCCGCCCATCATGAACAAATCTCTTCCGTTGATCTTCTAGATCCAATGACTACTGTGCATCAACACTTCACTTCTTCACTCTTCTCTTCACTTGTGTTTTTACGCCAATTCTTTAATGTTCTTATGTGGTTTTGGGTTTCTTTAGGGTTTCTGTTCCTTGCACTGTTCTACTGCGCGACTCCCCCTTGACCTTAACTCTGCGAGTTTTTAACATAGCCACTCCAGAATCTTGACTGTGATCCTTCGACTGGATTCAACCAATCCATTAGGATTCTTCAAATCGTTCTTCTTTCTCTATATCTTGCCGAACTTCGCCTGCAACTTATGTACATAGAATACTCAAGTTCACACATAGATTATAATTGAATTACTCAATACACACACATGAACTTATAATCGTGTTGTTTGTATTAATAAACAAGTATTTAAACAAGAGTGTCTCTCTTTGGTCTGATTTTATGATCAATGGCCTTTCTTCTCCTCCTCGTAGGCTTACAATTTGACTCTTTGACTCACTAACTATTGTCCCTTTACCCCTCTACCTACTGACTCTTTATGACTTTTAGGCTTACATTTATACAAAAGGTTCTGTTGAACTAATTCTCGTCCATATCCTTAATCTGCTGAACTAAATCTTAGATATCCTTTAAGTCCACTTTTCACTCCTACTTATCCCTAATAATCCTCTCTAGCTCCTCAAATCATGAAACCACTTTCTAGTCCAAGACTTTCGATTGATTTCTAACTCTCTCATCATCATTAATTTCGCATGTTCTCCTACATTTGAGAGCATTTACAAATATCGTCATAATATCAAATTAATTCCTATTCTAATCACTCAAAACATTAATGATTAAATACATAGGAATCCAACTTCCTTGAAAATACAAGACCCCCTATGTCTACTAAAATACAATGATGTTGTTGAGTTGAATGCTCCTGCATCATGAAGCCTTTAATAGGTATAACTATCGAGATGTTTGCAAAAGAATCAATCATGTAAGAATGGAACCTAATGAATTAGTTGAGGAGTTTTCTGATTGATTCCTTCACCTTTGTTATGAATTTCTTGAAGAATATATGGATGAGGATCTTTTAAAACAAGATTTTGAGTGCTTGGTTCTTATCTCTTTACACGCTGAAACTGAACACCCTCATTTTCCTACTTGACCAACTCTTGTGAATCGTGAGACACATCTAATTTTAGAGGAGGAGTTTACTTCTCCTTTTGTTATTTTTCCTCCTTCTTTTCCAATTCCAATAAGGGTTCTTGTGTGCGATGGTAATAAAGTTGGAAAATCGGCAAATCAAATTCCTAATCCATCTTCTCATTCTTCTTATGTTTCTTGCGACTTCGATTTAATGGAGGAAATCCCAGAATGTCTCATGAAGCCCACAATGAAGACTAACTTCTCATTCTGCACCATGATGTTATTATTCATAACTCCAGTATCCAATTTGATCTATATTTTTGTTATACTCTATCATCTACATGCCATGACTCTTTGTACTTTGATCTTGCCGATCAATCTGCTTCACCAACTAGATTTTCACACAATCTCAATTTTTTATTTGTTGGTTCAAATTGTGATTAGGTACAAGGCAGTCACATTATGTAGGAGAAGGATAAGGAAGGTGAACATGCTCTCAATATTTCTTCTACTTTCCAAAATACTTCATGCGAAGATGATGTGCTTCCATTATTTCATGATTTTCAATATGCTAATCTCGATAGTGAATCAAATGTAACCAATTTTTTCAATTGATCAGTAGCATTGGGAAACAATTATTCGGATAGTGATAAATTTGTTGATGTAAGAAACGACGAAGGCCCAAGTGAATCATCTAAGCTTCCAGTTTATCAAGAAGACTTTACTTTAGATCTAGAATCTATTTTTTTCAAGGAAGATTTCCTTATCCAAACTTCCTTTTCTTCTCAATATCCCTTGTGCTCTACCAATTGCGATGCATCTACTCGTGATGGAGATACTCCATGCTCTTCGATTTCTTCATCTGATGAGTTAACTTCTTAATTGAAACAAGGTGGTGATATTATGCATAATTAAAATGGAAACAATCAAATCACTGAGTACTATTTGGATTCCTCATCATCTCTTCTCTTGCATGAAGACAACTCTCCAAACCAACTTGCTGATGATTTTTTTTTATTCATATATCTTCAAAGTTGTGATCAAGTGAATCTTTCAAATTGTGTAATATGATTGTTGAAGTTTTAAAATATGAACAACACAATGACATAGATGGTTTCCAGTCGATAAATATTGGCCTCATAAAGATTAGTGAAAGAAGCCATCCTCACAGTATGCATGATCTGGAAAAATCTTCAAAATACGATTTTACAATCCTTGAAAGTTTGAGGACTTTCCAGTGATTCAAGGCACTTCAACTTCCATTTATGGTTATTGTCAGGATCTCAAAACTCTGGCAAGACCCCTGAACTAAGTCAGGTTTGGTTTTTTTCACAAAACTCTTCTTTCTGCATGGTTTCATGATAAGTAAATTCTTTCTTGAAATATATTTGGCATTGCGAATATGATCTTTCAAAATTTCATATTTCGATTTCTGATCAGATTCAAGATGATTCATCTTCATGAAATCCCCTTCTATCAAACTCAGGCTTGGAATGTAGGTCTCTCATAAAATAATGGAACTGCAAATTAAATTATTCTAATGATTATGTTTGGCTAAAAGAGTCATACCTATTTCTCTCCTCTTAAAACAATAAGCTCCTTATCCTTCTTTTGAATATTCTAATGCTAATCCTTTTCTTCATCACACCTGAAATCATCCTGAGCATCAGTGAATGCATGGATTATTTGATGAATCAATTTAATTCTTCTTCTCTTATTTTATGTTGATTGATTTCATGTGTTTGTTACACTAAGATTCATTTTTACTCTTTTCGACAATTACGATGCTAGTGCAGTGCGTAACCAATTGCAAGATAATGGTTTGTTACACTCGTCACGCGAGGAATATGATTATATTATGCAAAGCATTTGAGATACTTTCTGAATTTATTTATCTTCGGTAATTAAAAATTGTGAATATGATCCTTTAATCATCAAATCTGATCGTGATTATGTTTCTGATCATTATCATTCAACTTATTCTTTTCCCATCAACACACCCAATGAGAGTCATTTTACATCCTTTGATTTTTATGGTTTAACACCTCACTATCTGGGTACTTATGAAGCGGTTGAGGCACTTTTGCATCATGGATGGTTATGTCAAGTTCTCTCTACCTTAAAATCCCAACTGAATATGATTAGGTCTATTTCTCTTCACAATATTCTCATTGTAATCTAGCTCCTTTAATTGAAAGTTCATCATTTCAACTATTATGTGGTTTTCAAGGGGATTGTCAAGAGTTTTACGATCCAGTCATTGAATGGTTGGAGGAATCTTACTTGGCGGGCTTCATCACAAATAACAAGTTTTGATCTTTCTGTGTGCTTACTAATGAGTTCGGTGCAGTTGAAGACACATTCGCAAGAACCTTCCAACGTTTGTTGAATGATGGTTTTCATAAAAAAGATGATAATTTGAGCTAGTTAGAAGTATTGGTTATGTCTTATCTTTTTGTTAACATGAGATACTTTCAATTTTTTTGCAATCTATTTGAGTTCTTATATTCTTCTATTGCACATTGTTTTATATTTGTCTTAATCAATTGCATCTTTGTGATTGCAGTTCGAGAAGAATTATGATGGGTACATCAGAAATTCCATTATACGTGACCCGAACCTTCTAGTTTGTAGGTTAGGAGTGGGATTAGCTACAACCTAGCTTTTTCTCTCTTTCACTCATCCCGTGCTTTTTCTCTTTAGTCTCTCTTGTCTTCTTACTTATGTCGTGCATTATGTTTTGGTTTAGCCTCTTTTTTTTTTTCTTTGGTTTCACATTCATGTTATATGGTGTATTTTCTTTTTTTGTTCCATCAATAAGACCATGCATGGAGATTCTTTCTTGGCCCCAAAGGGAATGTGGAAAAATAGAAAAGGACTTTGTAACACTACAAAATTTGGCTAACTCTTTGTATTTATTCATTGTCTCGGTTACATATTTTGGTCGATGATGTTTCGATGAAAAATATAATCCTTGCATCAAGAAAACCTTGTGTCAAACCATGACCTGCATGTCTATTATGGAAACCTCATTCCTACACTTGGGTTTTTCTATTTCGTTGCTTCAAGATGATACAATTAACTAGAGAAGGACAACGGAAAAAATCTAAACATGCAAACTGATATTATAGGTCTCATATTTCCTTCTCTGAAGGCACAAACTCTCCTTCTCTCTATAAGTCAAAATCCCTCTTTCTCCCATGAAATAAATAAGTTTCTATTCACAGTCATATATAAAAAAAAATATAAAGGCGAAAGAAGAAAAAGGTTTCCTTTGTAGAGAGGTGAACCAAGCAACTTTGTCGAGGTACTAGCTAGGCTCGCTGGTAGTGGAGCAATGTTTGTGTCCCTGAAGTGACTCCATCGGGGCACTATCCATGCCTACTCGTAGTGGAGCAATGTAAGAAAAGAAAAAATTTACTCTGAAAATATAAAGCTCTTGGACATAATTACCTTATCCTAATTCGAAGCATTGTTTGATTGTTGATATTTTATTTGTGGTTAAATGAGTAAAGGAATGAAGGGGACTGTGTTTATTCACAAGGTAAGTGGGGAAGCCACAATAATATTAATGTTGAATCTATACTTCCAGAAGAACTACGCCCTGCATGAATGAATTGACCAAGGCAGAGAAGCTAGAGTTCTAATGGTGTGTCACCAAGTGTTGTCACCGGGACAAACACCCTCCAAAATTTTGCATACACTTGAATTTTTGAGCCCACTATGGATGTTGTGATTGATAGTTCCATATTCACTTCTTGGTTGGTTGATGCGTTTGAGCTCCCTGCTTAGGTCAGAACTGTCAAAGTCACTTTCTCACACACACAAAGCCTGCAACAAGTTCATGATTGCATCCTTTTGCGCAAGCCTCGAAATGCATAGAATGGTCTATCAATATTGTGCTTTTGTGATGTCCAATCTATGTCAATAATCAATGTGCATTGACAACGATAGTTTCTCACATTCTAGTTGCATTTGTACTTTCATTTCAATGAGTTTTCCAAATTGTCACTTTCACACACCTTGTTTTAATGAGTGTCATTTCCATGTTTTCAATTTTCTCTTCTTCACTCTAACTATTTTCATTTTCATGTTATCTTTGATCTGACATGTGTTACTTTCACAGGTATCCACATATCGTAAGAGTCATTAACACTTTAGCAATTGGCATATTTTCACATGTTAGCTATCGCACAATGTATGTATGCTTGATCTAGTGGTTTCGAGGGGCAATATTTTTGTGAATGAGTTGTTATAACCATGTAAACATTAGTCACACTCATTCCCAAATTTTTAGCACTGTCGCAAAAGTGTCGTCACAATCGTCGCTAAGTGTACATTTAGTGTCGCACTTGTCATAAAGTCATCACGAGGTTGTCACATTGAGTGAAATATGTTGTTAACATGTTCCAAATGATCTATGTTGTTGTGTCGTACAATTGTTTCAAGTATGTGATCAAATTCAATTCATATCATTATTGACATAAGTCTCTGCGGTCCCACACTTAGCTAATTTTTAGAAATTCCCTAGCATGGATCTCAACTGAGCACTGCGTAGTTCCAACCATCAAGTTGTATCCCTATCACTAGATGATCTAGGTGGATCTTGGTGTCCACCCACCTATTCCACCTAGACCTTTAGTTGGTTCCATTTTTTTCCTTATTTATTTCAACATTCACTATTTTTAGCAGTTTTTAGGTCTTAAACTTCTGGAGTAATTTTGACCCCCTAAATGGAATTTTTTTGAGTTTTGTTGCAGGCCCGTAGTCATAGGTAGGGTCCTACAGAAAAACCTATAGTACTCGAAGATACCTTTCGAAAAAAAAAATTACACACCAAACGAAGATAATATGATCAAGTTATGAGCCCAGGGAGTTGGTTGCCTAGCTAACCCCAACAGGCCCACAAACGCTTGGTGCTACATCTCCTTCGGTTAAGGTTTTGGTTATTTATGGTTTTATCATGTTTCTAAATAATAAATAAGCCCTTGATCCTCATTGTAACATAGTTCAGAGGCATGTATCCACCACATCTCTTCTCAAACATAAGCTACCATTACCTGAGCTAGTCTTATTTCCATTCTATTTGTAAGCATAGTTCAATATTTTATATTAAGGAAATGAAGTGTTATTTTTGTTGCATATTTGTATTTCTGGTTATATCTGTAATATTTTGCATTCATGTTTCAATTCATATCACTTGCCACTGTGCAATGTGCAATTCCTACTACTCAGGACTGCTGCACTGTGCAGTTCTAGTGCCCAATCCTAACCGTGTCTCCCAGAATTGCACAATTAATCCTCCTAGCCTAGCCTTAAATGCGCATTGCAATTTCTCTAGCCTAAATCCCATCCTTGGCCTAGCCTCCTCTTCCTCCCATAACTGTGTGTTTCTCCCAAGCAATGTAAAACCCCACAGCTAAGCTCACTAAGTCTAGAAACTATATAGTTTTCCTCCCAGTCCTACGTAAACTACACACTATTTAGTCTCAAGGATCAAGCTCAGTCGTGACTTCCTGAAATGAGCAATTTCACAGTTACTGAGCCTCTTCCCCATTCTATCATACGGTTCCATCTTAGTTAGTGGATCAATATGGACCATATTAGATTAGGGATTTATCAGACTAATATCATCTTGTCATGAGTCAATTGAATACACAGGTACTTTATCATGCTATATCAAGATGATTAATAAGGACACGGAAAAGGATGACATGCTAGAAGACACATATGGAGCTGAAGAAATAATATTATCATCGGGTGAGAAGACAAAGGAACGTTGAACTCTAATAGGATATGAAGATCAAGATAACATGGAAGACTCCTCATCTTCAAGTCATAACGAGGAAGAAGAAGAAGAACATGTACCATATTTTCAAGAAGACATAAATAAAGAAGCAACAAGAAGGACAACTTGGCACTATCACATCATCATGCAGTTCATGTCATCAGTTTCATATCATGTCCTTTCACAATTCATTATATGCCACATCATTATTGTGGATTATTTAATTACCTATTTGAAATGTATTGTAAAGTTGAAGTCCAAAGGACACATTCAAAATATGAAGAGTCATGTAAGGTCGAAGAGTCAAGGGATTTCAAACAATCGTGAGGGTAGTCAAGGAACCACAAGGAATATGATGCAACACCTCTTGGCTATTTATAAACCCTCATTGTATGAGCAAAGGACTTTTCACCTTGGCTCCTTTTGCAAGGCGTTAGAGAGATAAGCTAGGTTTTTTTAGCAGCAAGGAGGGCTCTAACGCTCCACTATTGGAGATAGTGTTGTTCCTTGTATACATATGTCTTGGAACTTTTACTTAATATAAGAAGTCGTATGGGGCAACACATTCTTCATGAATGGATTATGGATATTTGTAAGACTATTCTGTGAATTTTTGTAATTCATGTTTTCTTTCATCTATGCTAAAGTAGTTGACCTATTTTGGTTATTTTCGTACTTATCATATTGAGAATGTGTTGTAATTTCTATTACCATTGTCGCACCCTCATGGACTATTCCACTAGAAATTAGAGATATCTGCCTTGTTACATTGGTTGCACTGACTGTCACATCTCTATGGACTATCCTGCTTGATGTTTTACGGATCCTTCTCATTTATGTATGTATCTACTATGGTGGTACTACTACATCTCTCTTAGAGGATCACTTTTCCTCCCCTCCACAATGAAAGAAATTTTACACACATACGATCAAACACTCATGAGGCACACCTCCTTTCTTTTCAAAAGCACATTTGAATTCCTATATCTTGCTAACAATTAGAGCCAAGGCATATATTTAAGATAAACAGCAACTGAACCATATTCTAGATTGGGCTCCTACCCCAAATGGTGTGAGGTCTAATTGGGAATTCACATCGAGGATACCCCTTAGTAGATGAATTTCCAGCAGCGTCAACAATGCCTTATGTAATTAGCACACTATTATTTTTTTATTGTTAAAAACAACTCTATCACAGTGCACCATCTGCTATCAAGCAATGGTGTTTCTAGTTTTAGCAATGAATTTATTTGTGAGTGTACTATAGAGACATAGTTAGAAAACATCCAATAAAACATCTTCATGCCCAACTCCACTAGTGACCTCTATTACAATGGAAATTTTGGTGTATTTTTATAGGGGCTTCCACAAAAACCTCCACTAGCAGATCTTTCCCTTGTAGTGGAGGCAAGTACACAATTGAAAAAACATAAAGTTTAGGATTCAAGAATATATCAAGTATCAACATAAAATGACAGAGCCATCAAGCGAAGAATAATAAACTCACGTTTTGGATCCTAGAGGGTTCAGTGATAAGGATACTTGGCCAGGATACCATGAAATTTCTTTACCTTGGGAGTTTGATTCAGGTGCATAGTATCTCAAAACCAACCTAAGGGGACTTTAGAAATTTACCAAGGGAGTTAGTCCCATTTAGTAATTTATATAAATTGTAATACTTAAATTTAAGAGAATATGTATAGTTAGGAAGTTTTGTTGGATTTTCCTTAAAGGACAATTATAATTATGTTTTTGGGACCACGTATAAATATATTCTAGAAATATGGATAGATGTAATTCAAGGAGAGGACTTCTAGATAAGAAAACTCCAATTTGTAATGGGATATTATATTATGTAATGAGATATATGTCTAGATATTAATAGAGAGAGGGTACAAATAATATAGTAGAGACTGAGAGAGATCTGAATGAGAGATAGGGAAAGGAAAATCACTATGTAATGAAGTTGAGTTGTATAAATCTACGTATTGATAAATATTTTATGAAATTATTACACATGTTGATGTGTTATTGCCCTTTGTGATTTTATTTTCTTACATTTACATCTCTATACAATCATGGTTAGGGAAATAGATGTGAATTTGAGATTATGAGGATAGTCAAATCCTCATAGACATCTAGAAGTATGAATGAAGGTTTTGTGAGTGTGCCTAATTGGTCACATAATTAATTTTCATTGGAGTACATTCATTTGATATTGGCTGGAAGCATAAGACTTTATTACTAGTCTATAACATTAAAGTGGAACCACCTTGTAAGGTTCAGTCAATACAAAAATTGGGGTTCAAGATTATGAAACTAAATACCTATATATCATGGAATAATTTTCTCAGCTAAAAATATCTGTATTTCCAACAATTAATGAAACTAAGATAATAGAGAAATCCTCATAATTTTCTACATCTAATAGCCTTCATCCAATTGAGAAGTTTTGAGTAGTACGAAAATATGGCAATGACAAGTAGGTGCCTCTTTCAACTAACATCCTAACAAGAAAAACCATTTTCCAATGATTGTAGTATTAATGCCCCTGATCCAAAAGATGACATTGTGACTCAGGGTGGGCGCTCGCCACTAGGAAAGAAGATGGTTATGGTTGATAGGTATCCCTGTTAATTGATAGATTGACAAACAAAACACTTTTCCATCAATTGTAGTGCCACTGCCACCATCCCACAAAATGACATTGTGTCTTAGGCTGGACACTGGGAGAAATAATTGTAATAGTGTTGAGGACTAATAGGACCAATGGATAGGGAAATCTCCACCAAAATAAATTCATCCCAATAGCTGTATTGTGAATAGATTGTAATAGTGAGGACCGAGACTAATGGTGTAGCGAGACTTGAAGTCTTGCTATTAAGATATGTTTGGTGTAGACTTGTCCCACTTATCAGGACTACAAGAGTCAAGATAGAAATTATCCATGAGTTAGAAAAGTGGTTGGTGACCCAATGCAGGGTGACTCATGAAAGGACTAACATCATCTCAAATTGGGTTAATCATTCTTATCTTCAGATCTGCAAGGTCATTGAAGTCCATGGGAGATTATAAAAGTTGAGGCATTCTGATTTTATCAAGCACCAATACCAGTGAAAGTCACATGCAAGTGCTATGAGGTAAGATGTAGTGCATATAATTTGGATTTTAGCACTTTAGGATTTAATAAGGAAGTGGCAATAGGCTATATTATTAGGCCTTATCACCATTTAAATTAAGACTATGTTCCAGTCTGTGGTCATATGTGAAATATTATTAAGCATTAATGCTTAAGCATGAATGAAGTTAGGGATCAGATGGGGGGTGTGCTACAGAGAACTTGGGGAATTTTGTGTTGATCACCTATAGGGAGTTATAGTTATGCATTTTTGTTTTGACATTATGCATTATCAAGGTAAAATGCAAACAACATTGTGTTAGAACTAGCTTGGGCCATGAATGTCATCCTAGTGATAGTTGGAAGAGGAGAAAACTAGGTGGTTGTTCTGTTGCCATCAAAGTTGCATGATTATTGACCTAAATTATTTATATTTATGTTTACTATGTATAACCTAGTGGTTTGGGTTGAAAAAACAACCAAAAATTCATTTTTATAAACCCCTCTCTACATATTTTTTTCTAGGAATATTTTAAATCAATAAAAATATTCCTGTAATAACCCCTGACTGATTTTCTATGTAAGAAATCAATAAAACCAAGGTCATGGGACATGTAATCAAAGATGAATGTTGGGAAACACATATTGATGGGGTATCACTTGTTATTAGTTAATGGTTATCAATATTGGCGAAGTCAAGGTGGAAATAATTGACATTTTATTTATGAAATAATGGAAATCAATAGTAAAGGAAGATGAAAGGTTACATATTTGCATGAAAGGGAAATTGAATGGAAAATGAAGGAAAACAAAGAAAATAGAGGCCTCAATAATAAAAATTCTTGTGAGGATCAATTCACAACTTTTGTCACTTCAATTTTGGAGCTCTTTACTGTTCTCTCATACTCTTGCACACTTGAGAGAAATTGGAGCATTATTGGAGACTGCTTGGGACAATTTAGTTTTCACTAGGATTGGATAAAGAAGGTAAAGGAAAGTAGGAAAGAACAAGGGAACATGTGCATCAATAACTACATCTATATTTATTTGTAGGTAATAGGTTGCATGTATGACGTCCTTGCTAATATATGGATGCATGGTATATGCATGTGATTATCTAATTATTATTTGTCAGTGGCATGGAAGATTGCTTCAATTAATAGTGGTTTTAGGTTTGCCTTGTCATTTCCTGGATAGTCATGGTGTTGTGTTTTTTCCCATCTCATTGTTTTCTAGTTGGTGCTCATAATTCCTTATGGATATGGTTTGGAATAAACACACTCGAAGCCCTAGAGTAGATTAGGTTCAATTACTATTCCTGGATCCTAGTTTTGGACAAACACTTTGGAGACCTTGGTGGGTTGAGTTACTAGTCCTTAGATCCGGGTTGGATAAATTTTCTAAACCATTAGAAAGATGTGGGTTTAGTTACTAGTTCTTGGTACCTAGGAGAGCTTGGGTAGAGATCGATCTGGTTGGTGTTAGTGATGCCTCACTGTTGGGTGGAATCACTCGTTGAGGGTTAAGGTGTTTTTTTCCATTGGAAGCCCTATTTTGTTTTTCAATTTACTCCATGAGACCCCACATTCATGCTTGGAATATGGCATGGGGATGATTGGATGAAAGAAGGATGTGGTTTAGCCTAGTATATTGTCAAGTGCTACGTGGATGTCCTTGAGTTGGTTGTATTTTTCATATGATAGTAAGAGATATTTTCCTATTGTATTTTAGGAGTAATTGTAGTTTTTATTATGTGGCTTTGATGGTTATTCAATCATCGTTATTATTTTGGCTATATGTTGATTATAAGCATGGTTCCATAACAACTTCTAGTTATGGATTTTCATACGTTTTAATTAGTTGATGAATGGTTAATGAGTCCATGAGCTAGCAAATGTTATTGTGGCTATTTTGAGAGGGATTTAACCCTTCTTGGTGAATCTAAGATAAGTTTTAGAATCCTATGTTCAGATATGCATTCATGACTAGTATATTACGTTTTCACCATATGTTTTATGAAGTAACTCTTTGTTACAAAATTATATATTACAGAGCAATGGAACACATAAAATATTGCAAAAACATAAATATGAGAAACAAATAAAAAAAGTGAGACACATATATACCTGGTCACCCAATTTGGGCTACGTCCACAAAGAAACATCCATTCCTTCCATTATATTATCCAACAAAATGAAGAGACACAACCTATAGCGAATCCATTGTAATTTCCTCTTACCTCACATAGTATCCTCTCTCCTTCTCACTCAGAATACACATCTACATAGATGCAATACAATTCCCTCATATATAGAAAGGGCTTGCCTTCTAGGGGAAAAAAGCCTAAATAAAGCATAAATTCTACTGTCAAGTCATCCGCCTAATGAGCAACTCAGACTGACTACAAAATTACAATATTTTACAAGGCAATTTTACACCTATTTTTAGCTTCAGGGGCACCACACCCCCTTGGACCCACCTACCAGTGATCAAACATGCAGCATTACTACACCATCACAAACTAGGTTCCAATGCAATTATACCTTTAAATAAATAAGATAACTAGGTTCCACACCTAACAATCTCCCACTTGGAGACTGGTTATAGCAATTCCACTGCTGCTTCATTTGTTGGACAATGACCCCAATCTGGACCTGGTTGTTTCTCATCTTCATCATCATACTTGAAAACCAATGGAAACTCATATGAATCTCAATTTTTCCCTGGTTACAACTTTTGTTAACATATCTGCAATATTATGGCTATTGTGTATCTTTTCCAGCTTCAACTGTCCATCTTTGAACACTAACCGTATGAAATGGTACTTGAGTTGGATATGCTTAGTCTTGGAATGAAATGTAGAGTTCTTTCCAAGATGAATGACACTCTCACTGTCACTTTATAACATGCCAAACTCCTGCTTCTTACCCAATTCATCCAAAAACCTTTGTAACCAAATCATTTCTGTACTAGCCTCTGTAGAAACAACATACTATACTTCAGTCGTTGATAGTGCGACAACACTTTGCAATTTTGAAACCCAACTGACAATTGATCCACCTATAGTAAACACATACCCTATGTTGCCCCTCCTATTATCTCTATCACGTGCCATATTTGCATCAACATATCCCTGTGGAGAAATGTTTGAACCACTAAACCATAATGTTTGATATTTGGTACCTCTCAAATACCTGAGAATCCACTTCATTGTCATCCAATGTTATTTTCATGGATTGTTCATGTACCTTCTTACAACTCCCACTGCATGTGCAATATCAAGCCTTATGCAGACAATTGCATACATTAAGCTTCCAACTACTGATGCATATCTAACTTTATACATATAATCCATCTCTTCCGGAGTCTTGGGACACTTCTCCTTACTTAGTTTGAAATGGCTAGCCAAAGGTGTAGTAACTAGTTTTGCATTCTGCATATTAAATCTTTCCAACACCTTTTATATTTCCTCACTCTAAGATGATGTTAATTTGCAAATTTTCCCATCTCTGGTTATTCAGATACCAACTATTTGTTTTAGAGTACCTAAATGCTTCATTGCAAATGAATTTTCTAATTTTCCTTTGAGAAAATTTATTTCCTGCATGTTATACCATGTAACGAGCATGCCATCTACATACAGTGACAATATACTATAGTTGCCATAATTTTTCCTTTTGAGATACATAAAATGATTAGAGTGACATCTAGTATAACCTTTTTCAAACATAAACCTGTCAAATTTTAGATACCACTACCTCGAAGCCTATTTTCAACCATACAATCTCTTCTTCAACCCGCAAACTAGTTTCTCCTTCCCTTTGACCTCGTATCCTTGTGGCTACTGCATATGGATATCTTCCTCCAAATCCCAATGTAGAAAGGTCTTCTTTACATCTAACTACTCATGATGGAAATCTTCTACTGCTACTAGTCTTAAAAGAGTTCTGATTGAAGTTATTTTAATGAGAGAAAATATTTCATCGAAGTCTATACCTTTCTTTTGTACAAACCACTTCACCACAAGTCTAGCTTTAGACCTTTTCCTACCTCAATATTCTTCCTTCAAACTGTAAACCCATTTATTTTGCAATGTTGTTTTACCTGTAAGCAAATTGCAAAGTCCCAAGTCTACTTACGTACCAAGGAGTCCATCTCTTCTTTTATGGCCATCTCCCACTTCTTCTTGGTTTCTACCTCCATTGCTTCTCATAACATTATGGTTCACCAAAATCAGTCAAAAATACAAAATATAATGAATGAGCATATCGTTCAGGGGGTCTACTTATCTTGGTAGGTATTCAAACACCACTTTCAGGTGTTTGAGGTGCCTTTTTCTATTGTGGTTGTTTTGTTGTTCTGGATATTGATCATTATGATTTTCAGGCACCTTTACATTTTCTGTGATATCATCAAGCACTATGTACTCTCTATTTTATTTTTCATGTTTATTTTCATGCATCTAATCCTTATACAAAACATTTTCATTGAATATGACATCTTTGCTCCTAATGATTTTGTGATTTTCATAATCATATAAGAGATAACCAAAATCATTAACACCATATCCAATAAAGGTACATTTCTTTTATTTTTCCTCAAGCTTTATTCTATTTTCTTTATTAATGTGGACAAAGGCTTCACAACCAGAAGTCTTTAAAAGTGAGTAGTTTACCTTTTTACATGTCCATGCCTCCTTTGGTATACCTCCATCCAAGAAAATTGAAGGCCCTCTATTTATTAGGTAAACAACGATATCTACAATATCTGCCTAAAATTGTAAAGGAAATTCTGCATGCAATCTCATGCAGCTTGCATACTCTATGATTGTCTTCATCCTTTCTAACACACCATTTTCTTGTGGTGTTCCTAGAACTGCCTTCTCTATGCGAATTCCATGCTCTCAACAATACTTATCAAAGTCTTTGTTGCAATATTCACCCCCATTGTTTGAGCTCAAACACTTCAACCTTTTTCCTGTCTCATTCTCAACCAAAGCTTTCCATTCTTGAAAGTATCAAATACATCAGATTTATTTTGAATACAATAAATCCAGGTTTTTCTAGTTGCATCATCAATAAACGTAACATAATAATGAGAGCCATAGAAAGATGATTGTTGGGCCACTAATTTTTCATTATTATTATCACTTTTTAACATCTATTTCATCTAGGGAAAATTTTAAGAACCCCCCCTAAATTTATAAGTATAATAAATGGGCGAATCTCCATGGTATATAGGAAAAATGGAAGGCGATTTTATCAATAATATAATATGTATATATAATTTT
>APFE030417220.1:78863-107437 GCA_000404065.3 Pinus taeda
ATATGATTTTATTAGCTCTCCAAATTCAGAATTAGATGTTTTGCAAGTTCAGAAAAATCAAGAAGTTGAAGAAGTGTTTTTCCCTCATTTCCAAAAGGAGCATCCTATAGATAGTTGGTCTTTCTTACCTAAGATGGAACTATCATATCAAATAGATGGGGAAGTTGCAACAAGGTCAAATCCATGGAAATCATGGCCTAAATGTATGGTTCAAAACACTTCCTCTCCATTCTTTTACTTGCATAATCCATTATGGAATACTCCTGTGTTTGGGAAGCCATGTCAATCTCAATATAACCCCCATCAATCTTGTCTACAAGTTTGACATGGTTCATATTATGATTACATGGATACTCTCCCACATCTTGTAGCACAAACACATCATCCATATCCTTTCCCAGCTTCTCAACAACATCTTACTCGTCTATCAAAACCATCCACACAACCCAATCAAATACATCATCATCCTCCATGCCCTACAAAATTTCTTGCTCAGCTCATTCCACACCCTCACCATAATAAACTAGTACAACATGCTTATAGCGTTGAACTGCAAAATTTGCCTACCCTTCCTACCCATTCTATCTCACATGCACCATTGCAGAAAACTTAGACTGGGATTGAGAATATTTCAAATCCAAAATTTGTAGAAGTTATGGAAGAAAATGAGGATTCTTCTAGTTTACATCAACAAGCCGTTTTAAAAACTCAAGAATTTCATGATATTGCGGCTATAGAAAATCAAGAAAGTAAAATATATATTGAATATTGGTTTCACTCCATCATTTGTTTGCAACATCACTCCGTACTTCAACAATCTTTGACACCATTTTTTCAAGGGAAGTTGGCCTCTCATACCCTACTATTCATTAACATGCATTTTTCAAATTTAGGTATATACATACTTGAGGCCTTCTTTCATAAATGGATCCACTGGAAGTATTCTTATACGTAAGTAGATTCATTTTTCAAAACATAGTAGGTTAGTGTAGAAAATAAAGTAAATAAGGACAAATAATTACATTTTTTAATGTAAAAATAGTTATTTTTCTTGCAACACACTGTGGAAATCAACATCAGTGGTAAATGTTTTACTTTTTTCTATATGTATATGTATTATATTGGAAATAACAATTATACAAACACTCATATTCATTTTTATCACCAATCTGGAAAATTTTCTTGAAAATCATATTTTTTGGCTTGCGGGCTTGATGAAAGTTCTAAAAACACAGTCTGGACAATCATTTTTTGAGGGACAAAAATGGAATATTTTTAAAACCTATTTCTATCCTACATGTCCCCTGATTTATGCTTTCCAACCCAATTCGAATCTCTCCATTTCGATTTTAAAAGAAGAAGTTATAACCAAAACATTGACAGGGTGTCTTGTAGGCAACTCAGGAAAAGAGTTGGTACAATCAATTTTTGGAGGCCTAAATGACTATATTGTTAAAACCTGATTTGATTGTATATTTCCATATGAATTTAGTTTACAAGGCAATTTTAATCACTAAATTTTGATATCGTATGAGAGAGTTATGACCCAACATTCTGACTGTCTATTGTAAATCTGCACTTTAAAACCTCTATTTTTCCAGTTGTTCACTTGCTTATTTGACCCATCAATACTTCTTGTCCTCAAAACCCAATTATATTGGAGATAAATAAATGAATCTCATTTCATTTCCAATTTGAATCAGCTCAATCCATCATCAAAAAAAAAATTATGCTTAGAATATCCACTATTGGCCTAAATTGGGAAATCGAAAATGACTATGTTATGCATGTTGTTCAAAGTAAAATTGACATATCATATCAGGGAATTTTTAAAACCTATTTCTATTGGTGATATATCTTTTATGTAGATCTCATTTGGCTTTGGAATCACTCGAATTGGAAGAAAAACAAAGGATTTATGATTAAAACACTACTGGTTAGTATGGTCAACCACTGCTCTCCCGCGAGTGAGAAATAAATTTTTCTTTGTTTATCTTTCTGTTGATTTTTTTTATAGAGTAACTACTTGTTATTTTTTTCATATACCTTTGTGTTGGGTAGCGGAGGCCCCACGTAATGGTTTTGGGGCTTAAGACTAGAAGTTAGGGAAATAATATTGTAAATCTCCGGAATGCATGGAACGCGAAATGTAATAAGTCGAGTCAAGGGGTTGTTCACCCAAAAATAATATAGAATAATAAAAAGTAATTCGGTTTTCCCATGGTCCGCAGACCATGGAAATGTATAAATAGAGTGAGGCTCTAAGGGTAGAAGGTAATTTTTGGTTTTAGATGCGATCTGATGTATTATGGGTTGGTGAAGGTAATTAGAGTCCTGTGTCTGTAAGTTCGAGTCAAGGGTGTTAGTGGGTAGATAGAGGCTCCACAGTTGTGTGTACAGAGGCCTGATAGAATCCGCAGCTATGTGCGTGGACCCCTACAACTATGTTTGAAGGGTAGAAAGAAGGTTGTACTGGAAGAAGATATTAATAAAGATAAGTTGTTTCTGAAATATCGTGAATCTGTTGTATTCTGGTTTATGCATCTGTTATATGAATTTATATCTTTTTAGAACTGTGCACATTGGGTTTTATGGTCAAATGTTTGCTTAAAGACTATACCAAATGATCAGATCTATAATAAGTTCATTAAGTAAGAAAGTACACCCTCGCGGACGCCCGATACTAGTATACAGTGGCGTGAGGGCACCGAATGGTTCATGACCCCTCCAAACCACATCATAACATCCCAAGGGTGTGGAAACCTGGTTCCAACACCCTCCCCTACTACCTCCGGTGAGACCTCAGTCTGCGCTCAGTGGACTTTTGCTGAAAGGGCCGGTAGCTGTAGGATTTGTTCGACTAATAACTCTTCCAAACCTGGGTCAAGGTCCAATAAGTCAACAAATGGTTCTGTTTCCAAAACTAGGATCTGCCTAAGGGATGGTTGATGTCGGGATTCTGGAACCTTACGAAGAAAGAGATTGAAGATTTATAGGATCAAAAATGGTATGATTTCATAGGTGGCCCTAGTAAACCTGCACGCAAACCAGAAGTTTAGCATGGCAAACGCGTTCAAGTTGCTTGTATTCAAAGGAGCAGGAAGCAAAGATCCAAAAAAAATTTTGTTCGTAGTAAGGGCAGTATGGGAATCACGCAGAGTTATGGAAGATAACATTAAAAAGGCTACCCTGGTAAGTGCACTACAAGATTGCGTGTTGACCTAGTATATTAAGCATTGTAGCGATCACCCCAATGCCAGAATAGCATAGATCCGGGATGCGCTAAAAAAGTATTTTAGTCAGTCGAAATCAGAAACATAGTCGATTATAGGATTCAAGGAGATCATGATGCTACTAGGATAAACCCCATGGGATCTGCATCAGAGATTGAAAAGTATGATCTGAGAAGCTAACATGACACTAACGGATGCACAACACCATGTGTGGTTTGTGGCATCTTTAACGCCACACCTGAGGACAGCGCTGTCATAGCAGAAGATCTCAACCCAGGCTGAAGCATTAGAAATAGTGATGACGTTGCATGAGACTTCAATACAGGATCCTGGGTTGGGAGTTCAACAAATCCAAATGCAAATACAAATTCTATGCTTGGAAATGTAGAGTCTCAAACAGGGAAAGGCACTGAGGCCAGAAGTACGCGAGGAGATGTGGTGTGTAAAGTGTAAATTCCAGGGACATGATAAGGATCATTATTCGATATTCAAAAACTCTTGACACTGGGGGCACCAATGCCGTTGCAAGCAGAGGCACAAGTAGGGCCAAGCGCGGCACCCTCACTCTGGTGCGCAATTTGTCAGGTGGGCAGAAAGCACAACACGAACAACTGTCATCTATTGCAAAAGTTTACCCAGACCCCCCAGCAGCTATTTTGCAATTTTTGCAGATTAGTGGACCATGATGAATGAGACTGCCGTGGTTATGAATTACTGATGGATCACACCCTTGCCTCCAGGATGCAAACTGAGGTGCGAGGTCAGGATCTAGCAGCGGCAGTAGCGTGCGGTGGGTTCCAAGGGTGAGGATGAGGACAGGGAGGAATGGGGCCAGGAAGTGGCCACGGGTAGCTAATTTGTTACAACTGTAGAGGGTTATGGCACTATGCGCAATATTGTACCAACCCGACCAGAATATCATGCCTCCATTGTGAGAAGTTCGATCATGAAATGATAGATTGCCCCACACTGATAGCATAGATTCGTGATAACACAGATTCTAGATAGCACATATTCTAGATGATCAGGTATGAACTGCGCGAGGAAGACCCTAACGTGAACATGATGCTTGGAAGTGGCATGAGCACAAGGGAGGATAAGGGGGAACTGACCAAGGAAGACACAGGGGTCTGCAAGGAGACATGTCTGGAAGCTAGGAAGAGCTTCACGGTGGTCTCTACCCTAGGTAGTAAGGATCAACTTGAGCTGGAAAGCGATCCCTCGATGTTAACTACCTATTTAGATACATGTGTGAAATTGTTTCATGACAATAGGGTGGTTAAAGGATTACAAGAGTTGATAACTAGGTGTGCAGGGTCGAGTGAACCTCGTGTGGTCCAAAAATTGGGCAAACATGTTTCACATACCAGACGGGAAATGTGATTAACGGCATAGATTGGCGACTATGGGATGGATCAAATCATTCTAGGCTTAGGCTCAGATGCAAATGTATTACCTAAATAGACTTGGGAGCGCATGGGCAAGCCCTCACTACCATGGTCTCCTATTCAAATGTGGATGGTGAACCAACAAAAGATCCTGCCCATGGGAAGATTGCAAGGAATTACAGTAGATATTGAAGGCGCGAGCACCCAAATGAATTATGAGGTGATAGAAATCGTGGATGAAAGTAGCCCTTAACCTACGTTGTTGGGAATAGACTGGACCACCGATATGAATGGGGTTATTAATTTAAAGACGCGGAAAATGATATTTGAGAAGAAGTCACTGCACGTAGTCATTCCGCTAGACCTAGCTGAAGGACCACATTACACTAAACCCGTATGCGACAAAGAAAGTGATGATGAATTGGATTGTATCTACAAGATTACTGCTCGAAATCAATATCAGGTCAATCCATTTGTGGAAGGAAGAATATCATGGGGGCATGCAAAGTCCTGCACCAAATATTCAGATGAAGAAGACGAACGGTGGTATAATTGGTTGAACGGAGTAACAACGTTAAACTGCAATATGCTGACTAGGTCATTGTATTACTTAAGAGCTTAGGATCACGAACTACCAATGTATGAGGGGCTAACAGTAGTAGATGAATTCCTGACCATGTTTAAAAGCACGATACCAAAGCACCAACGGTTCGATGCGTTGAGATGGGCATTGCGTGTGATGCCTATGCATTGGTGTGGAACACATGAAGGAACCTTTGAAGATTGGCGCAATTGCAGGCACATGATGCAGATAGGATTTGGGAAGTTAGAATTACAAATAACTGAGAAATACGTTGGACATGATGACTTGCGCATGCACCTTACCAGATGGGTCCAAGCCTATGGCGAAGAGCCTCAACCAGAGTGGGTACACTTGTTTTATCATTCCCTGGATGTCATCCCAAGGAATTGGTACACTGAAACAGAGCTCTAACATGGTATAGGCAAATGGGATATATTGTGCGAAGGGTTTTTATTAACATTCTTATTTGAGGAGTAATGGATGGACACTATTGACGATGCGTTGCAACTAGTAAAGGCTACTATTTTCAAAGTACCAGTGGAACCAGAAGAATAGTGCAGCCAAACTGGTCGCACTAGCTGAGCTGGGCCCTTGAATGTTACAATGTACAGATCGAAGATGATGAGGACAATCCCAGAACCATCAATATTCCAGAAATAGAGGGGATTCACGAGGTGTGCGGACCAGTGATCGAGGACCCCAACGTCATCGCGTCGCTGAAAGGGAAACAAGTGAACATTGGTGCGGAGGAGGAACCAAAGTATGCAACACTTGGGGACTATTGGGATGATGCAACTGTGGATAAGGTTGTCGGTTTACTTCGCGAATATCAGGATTTATTCCTTGCCAAAATCAAGGAGCTAAAAGGAATCCTTGGCGACCTAGGGATGATGAAGATAACTCTAAAGCCGAATGTGAAGCCAGTCAAGTAGTGGCCCTATCGGTGGAATCCAAAATATAAAGAAAAGGTTTGCAAAGAATTGGATAAAATGCTTGCAGTAGGAATAATTGAACCAGTAGAGGAATCCGACTGAGTAAGTCCTATGGTTGTACAGGAGAAAAAATAGAAGGGAGAAATATGCATCTGTGTGGATCTTAGGAAGCTCAACGATGCATGTGTTAATGATCCATTCCCAACGCCATTTATAGATGATGTCCTGGAAAATGTTGGGGGACAGGAATGGTACTCCTTTACGGAAGGTTTCTCGAGGTACCACCAGATCAAGCTTGTGCCAGAGTATAGGAGTAAAACAACTTTTGCTACCGAATGGGGTTTTTTTTAGTATACGGTGATGTAGTTTGGACTAAATAACGTGCCGACGATATTATCGTGCGTTATGGTAGTTGCATTCAAGGAATTTATACATAAGTTCTTAGAGGCATATCTTGATGAGTGGACCGTATTTGGGCTAGTTAAGAAACATACCGCGATTTTACGATTAATGCTGGATACCTGCCGACAGCACCAGATTGTGCTAAATATAAAGAAGTGTATTTTCCTCATCCCCTTTAGGAACTTGCTTGGCCATGTGGCCTGCAAGCAAGGCTTGATGGTAGACCTGGTGAAGATTGATGTCATACTCAATCTGCAAGTGCTGCGAAGTGTCAAGAAACTGCGCGCCATGCTAGGACACAATGGTTACTATCGAAAGTTCATCAAGAGCTACGCGGAGATTACAGCACCGATGGAACAGTTGTTGAAAAGTGATGCTACTTATCGCTGGAATAAGGAATGTAACAAAAGTCTGGAAACGCTCAAGGAAAAGATGGCATCAACTCCTATATTGGTCTTTCCAAAATGGGACATCGAATTTCATGTGCATGTTGACGTGTTGTGTATCACGTTGGGAGTGGTACTCAAATAGGAAGGAGCAGAATGAATTGATCACCCAATCATGTTTGCAAGTCGACGATTGTCTAAAACTAAGAAGAACTACTCCACTACTGAGCATGAGGGATTGGTGATGGTATACACATTCCAGAAATACTGCCACTACCTACTCACAAGACACTTTAAGATGTATATAGATCACTCTGCACTAAAATAGCTAGTGAATAATCCTGTGTTGGAGGGCACATTTGTAAATGGTTGTTATTGTTTCAGGAATATGATTCTGAAGTCGTCGTAAAGCCAAGGGGTCTAAACGCAGGCCTAGATCACCTATCCCAAATTGAGAATGGTGAAGAACCCACAAACCTGGATGAGGGACTACTTGATGCACAAATTTATGTAGTGTGCATCGCAGATGGCCACTATGAGGATATAATCCACTTCTTAACAACAAGAACTGCACCGCCGAGGTATTCAGTTCAGCAGAAGAAGGAACTAGTGATATGCACAACACACTTTACTGTTATTGTAGGGCACCTCTACAAAATGGGCAATGATGAAATATTACATAGATATGTACTGGAATTTGAGCAAGGATAGATCATTGCCAAAGCACATGGGGGGTTGAAGGAGGACATTACACAGGACGTGCTACAGCACAAAATATTCTTCGTGTAGGACTCTGGCGGCCAACCCTACATCAAGACTTAAAATCATATTGTCGGGCCTATGAAATATGTCAATGGATAGGGAAACCATTGCAGAGAGATGAGATGCCACTCAAGCCCCATATGACGCTACAACCATTTGAGAAATGGGCAATAAACTTTGTGTGGCCTATCACACCTCCAGGAAAGACAGGGGTGCGCTATATCATCACTGTGACAAAGTACTTGACCCGATGGGCGGAAGCACAACCAGTTAAGGACTGTATGACTGCTACAGCTACGAAAATTTTGTTTGAAAATGTGTTAGCATGGTTTGGATGTCCAAAAATTCTAATGAGCGACCGCGGAATGCACTTCTTGAATGAGACCATCAACGCGCTAATTGAAGAATTCCAAATATATCATCAACAAAGCACACTGTACCATCCACAGGCAAATGGGACTGTTGAAGCTTTCAACAAAATCTTGAGACCGCGTTGACAAAGGTATGTAATGTGCAGCAAAATTATTGGGATTTGACCATACCTGCCGTGCTATGGACATATCGAACAACATGTAAAAAGTTGACAGGTCAGACGCCTTTTCGGTTAGTCTATGGAAAAGAAGCCATCATGCCAATGGAATACATTGTACCTAGTTTGCGCATAGTAGCGACGATAGGAATGATAGACCGCACGGATTTGGAAGAGAAGATCACTCAACTAGAAGAACTTGAGGAGGAACGGTTTCTAGCAGGATTCCATCAGTAGGTACAGAAGTAGTGAAAAAAGCTTGGCATGATCGCCATATCAAGATGCACACGTTCAAAGAAAATGATCTAGTATTACACTACAACAGCAAGTTCGAGAAATTCCCTAGAAAGTTCTGAATGCATTGGTTGTGTCGTATATAGTACAAGAAGTCACAGATGGGGGCGCAGTCCAGCTTGCCAAGATGAATGGAGAACCTTTCCTAGGCAAAGTAAATGGCATCCACCTGAAGCTCTACACAAGTGGGATGACCGCATGACTAACCGACTGAAGGATAGTCTCACCACTCTAGGCAATTGAAAGAGAGCACGGGACGCTAAAGCAGTCTGTGGGGAAGCTACACGATAACCAAGGGGCGTGTAGAATTGGTATGTCACCAGGGTCGCGGTTACGTAGAAGCGGTTGCATTGCTGCATGGACAAGCAGAAAGGTGACCATTGCTGACACTATTCATGACAAGATGTCTGAGTTATGGAAAAAGGGAGCGGGCGACAAGCAATTAAGAGACGTGGTATGAGCCAGATCTGGAACGATCTATCGCAGGCTTAGTGTTACATCACAAAAAAGGAGGGAACCAACAAATTTGAATTTTGAAACATTTATAAGTCATAGGGGGGCATCCGCCAAACAATCTGCGATTTTGAGGAAAGTAAGCTATTGTGCCTCCCTGCGGAGATGGAGTTGCTCATTATTTATGCTCGAGGAGCAAGCCCAAGGGTTTTGATATGGCCAATAGAGATACAAGACATTTTGGATAGTATGGTGTCGACAGTCATGGGCACTGCGCAGATTTCAACACCACTGGTAGGGGATGTGCTGGAAATTCCTAGCCACAAAGAAGAACTGGTCCTGATGTCACTGCCTAACCCAAGGGCTGGCCGATGAGCCATCAAAGATAAGGAAACGCCTGTAAATATGGAGCCAAATGATGGAATTGTTGTTAATAGTTCATCTCCTATACACCTTGAAGATTGGGATCTCGTGGAGAGCAACAATTGTCTTGCAAAATTGTAACACAAGCTGCAGCAGACAATGCATATAGGCAAGCAAAAATTGGAGACTTACTATGTTGGCACAAAGAATTCCTGTACGTGGCACCCCATCTAGAGCTAAAATCCTATAAGGGGGTGCTCTGTGTTAATTGAGCAGAGTAGAATGAGCATCATCGGTTCCGTAAATTAGTGAAGGAAATGGAGCAAGAGCTAACAGAAGAGTTGCAGGGGATAAAGAGGTAGTAGCAGCACGAAGTGTGTCACTCACAGGGATGTTGGACCATGTAGCCTCAGCAGCACGTATCGTCATACCGACGAGTGACTTGGGACGAGTCATGATGATTGTGTTGGGGGCCTGTTAGGTAGTGGAGGCCCCACATAATGATTTTGGGGCTTAAAACCTAGAATTTAGGGAAATAATATTGTAAATCTCCAAAATGCGTGAAGCACAAAATGTAATAGTTCGAGTCAAGGGGTTGTCCACTGAAAAATAATATAGAATAATAAAAATTGAGTCGGTATACCCATGGTCCGTGGACCATGGGAATGTATAAATAGAGCGAGGCTCTAAGGGTAGAAGGAAGTTTTTGGTTTAGATGCGATCTGATGTATTATGGGTTGGTGAAAGTAATCAGAGTCCTGGATTTGTAAGTTCGAGTCAAGGGTGTTAATGGGTAGATAGAGGCTCTGCAGCTGTGTGCGGGAAGGCCTGATAGAGTCTGCAGCTATGTGCGTGGACCCCTGCAACTGTGTGCGCAGGGCATAAAGAAGGTTTTACTGGAAGAAGATATTAATAAAGATAAGTTGTTTATGAAATATCATGGATCTTTTGTATTCTGGTTTATGCATCTCTTATATGAATTTATATCTTTTTATAACTATGCACATTGGGTTTTATGGTTAAATGTTTGCTTAAAGACTATACAAAAAGATTAGATCTGTAATAAGTTCATTAAGTAAGAAAATACACCTGTGCGGAAGCTTGATACTAGTATAGAGTGGCGCGAGGCCACTGAACGGTTCGTGACCCCTCTAGACCACATCAAAAAATCCCAATGGTGTGGAATCCTAGTTCTAGCACCCTCCCCTGCAACCTCGGGTGAGAACTCAGTCCACGCTCCGTGGACTATTGCCGAAAGGGCCAATAGTTGTGGGTTTTGTTTGGATAAGAACTCTTCCGAACCTAGGTCAGGGCCCAATAAGCCAACACTTTGATTATGAGAGCCCAGTCAACTCTCTTCTTCCACGATTTCATGTTTTATTACAGGTAGACACTCATTTTCTTTGCAGGTTCTAGGAGAATAAAGGGAATGAATTTATGAATGAGTGATTCTTGAAATAAATTTTAATGAAACAAGGGGATTTCATCCAATTCATTACCTAACGGATTCATAACAGAAGAAATGGAGAATTGATTTCCATTTGAAGATTCATGTCACTGGTGCCAAAGCATTTTTCCAAGATATAATTTTTTTCCCTTAGGAAATAACATCATAGCTGTTGTAATTTAATTAATTAATTTATTTACTGTTTTTAAATAAAGTGTTGTTTCTTTTTTGATTCCTCTTATATTTTTGTGTTTCAAGTGTTACATTCTTCAAAGTTGTAGTTTCTGTTCCATTGGTGAATGAACCGCTATTTTTTGGTAAAATGAACAAATATGATTTGTCTTTGGGTGTGTTTAGCAAGTGTTATTTAACCGATTGAACGATTGTTGTTCAATTAATTGTTCAGCACTTCTTTTTGTGTGCATGTTGTTGTTCAATCGATTGAACTATTGTTGGTCAATCAATTGAGTAACACTTCCTTTTGTGTCTGTTTTGTTGTTCAATCGATTGAATGGTTGTTGTTCAATCATTTGAATGACACTTTGTGTGTTTTTCTGTTCAAAATATTGAAGGATTGTTGTTCAATAAATTGAACAACACTTTTTGTGTGTTTGATGTTTAATCATTTGAATGATTGTTGTTCAATCAATTGAACAACACTTTTTGTGTTTTGATGTTCAATCCTTTGAATTATTGCTATTCAATCAATTGAACAACACTTTTGTTGTTTTTCTATTCAATCATTTGAACGATTGTTGTTTAATCAATTGAACAACACTTTTTGTGTTTTTACGATTTTACTATTCAATCGATTGAAAAATTGTTGTTCAATCGATTGAAAAATTGTTGTTCAATCAATTGAACAATACTTTTTGCGTTTTTATGATTTTGTTGTTTAATCCATTGAACAATTGTTGTTTAATCAATTGAACAACACTTTCTATGTTTTTCCAATTTTGTTGTTCAATCGATTGAACGGTTGTTGTTCAATCAACTGAATAGCCCCAATTTTTCTTTTTCTGTGTTTGTTGTTTAATCAGTTGAATGAATAACTGTGATCTCTCTGTGTTGTTTCAACACCGATCATTATTTTTTCCATTTTTCTTTCTCTCTTATGTTTCGAATAAAAACCATCTTTTTTTATTTGGAATTTGTACCCGAGATAAAGGAAAAATAGTAATATTAATACCATTATGACTTGTAAAACCTTTGATGGCTATCTTTATGATGAAACTGACCTAGTTCACCTATATAATGTTTGGTTGAATATCTTCTCTTTAGACATATCGTAAAATTATTTATTATCTTAATACCAGGCTAGTTTATCTTTCACACTTTCAAATGATAAATCCCTTTGATATGATGATATGGGGGTAAAATTATAGCTTTCAATAGAATTTTTTAACTTCTTATGCCATCCCTGACTCTTAAGGAGTAAATGAGCCTCCCTCGTTTTACAAGAAAAAAACATCAAAATATAAAAATACGAAAATGTAACAAGAATTGTCTTAAAGGATAGGGGGTCTCAGTACGAGCCAGCTTACCATGATCATAACGATGTAACAGTTGACATTCCATTATAGCCACCACTCCAAGGTAATGACCTTCTTGATAATTAAAACTGTCAAAAGGACAGGGGGTCTCATCATGAGCCAGACTGATCACTTTGTTATATCCTAGTGAATGGCACTATTATTATCTGGTTACCATGCCAACATAGTGGTCTCTTTATAGCAAGAAAAGGAGAATCATCTAAATACTAAAAGGAGGACTCTGGCTCATTTGTGGGGTTAAAAAGTAAGGCTGTTGAGGCTATGAATGCATGCTGGCAGTAGTGACTCTGCTTGTGGTATGGAAGTAGTATGTTACACTTCCAAATAATCTCTATCCTATTACCCCCTATGGATTCATTTCTAAAGTTGAATTTACCACTTGAACAACATTTCTAATTCAATTAGCCAACATTCATGGTAAACTATATATTTATATGCATTATATCGTTATTGTCCAATCACTCGATACCAATAACCATTAACATCTATCATCGGTCATGCATTCATCACCTTTCCACCTAAGGTAAACATCTATTTACATAATGATATAATATTTGTTTTATTCTTTTTATGGGCATTTCAAATGTTTTGACTTGTACTGCTCTGATTGCTTTTGTCATATTTTACACTACTTTAATTGATTGTCTGGCTACATTTATTAATCTTCAACATCCTTTCCCTTTTTCCTATGCTTGATGGTCATGGACGGCATTTTCCAATTGGAAGGGTAAGGTATGCATTATGGGATAGCATGCATAATAATTACCGAACTCCGCCATAACTTGCTGATTTGACAAAATATTATTATTGAATTTATACAAAAGTTTTTTCTGATTGAAATTTTTGCATCCGACTTATCTGTTGCTATTCAAAACTAAAACAGTGGATTCAAGAAAATTGCATGCAGAGTAGTGGATTTTTTACATGAGAACAACAAGTATGGGGGGAAACTCTATTCGCAGTAAGCCCACACTATTGCAACTAACAGAAAAGGCTTGAGCAACTAGGGAATGCGAATAATTGTTCATACAAGATGGGCTTGCATGTTCTCCATCTTTTGTATCACTTTCAGTATCCGCTTAGCCTACATTAGCTTCAACAAATGCCAGTCCATACATGTCATTCCACATTTTTTTTGGAGGTAAAAATTGAGGTAAAATATCATAAGTTTCTGATTTATTAAAAACTTAGGAGAATTTCATGAAAATCCATTGAGCATTATTTATCATCATTCATTCCACATCTTTACCACTTCCCATTTTCCAGAGACATAGAATCTTTCAGTTTGGGGGAGTGTTTCTTTTATTCATTTATTTATTATGACCATTCCATCATCCATGGATCTCCTTATTCATTCTCAAAATCTTCCTTATTCCATATTGTTTTACACCAAGCATAGATTTCAACAATGATTGTAGCAAACCATCTCAATTTGTTTTCTAGCATTGCATGAGGGCATGTTAATTCTCTAGTTTGAGGGAGGAATTGCTACACATGATGCGTGTTTTCTACTTTCATTCTCATTTAAGGCATACAATTTCATTTTTATACAATACATAAATTTCTTTGCATATATCTTTAAAAATACGAACTGATTTCTTATGATTTTTGGACAGCAAAAAGGTATCATTAAAATACACAAACCCAAAAAATTTCAAGTTAAATTAGTTTGTAAAATTTCAGAAATCATGCACTGTCACCTACATCCATTTTGCATATATCTCATGATCTGTGCATCAAAACGATATGATTTTTGGATTAAAGAAGCATTAATATACTATAAATTTGCTTGCAACATTTCAGCACAATCTAGTTTGTAGTTTGTGAGAAAATGGTTAATGAAGTTTGTCATTACTTATCATATTTTGCTGCAACTTCATATACATATGGTTAAAAGTCAATGTGAAAATCGTTACGCCTTCATCGACATTGCTAAAATTGAATATTCATTATTTGAGGGAGAAGCCATTTATTCCATCAATTTCATGACCTGGGATGAACATTTTTGTATCGTAGCTTGGTTAATACAGAGGCTTTGAGTTGCATGAGGACATGCAACATATTTAGTTCGAGGGGATGTTGAGCCACTAATTTGTCATTATTATTATCACTTTTTAACGTCTATTTCATCCATTTATACCATTCTTTATCACATCATTTATCATAATTTTTTTTTTTTTGCTAAAGCAAGTGTGGATCCTTCTATTTCATTAAGCCGAAAAATAGTGTACAATTTTTACAAACGTCTACTCGACACCAAGGAATCAGAAAAGAAAGAAAAGCCCAAGCCACCAAGGGCTAAACCTCTTAGCATACGATGAAAAACTCGAACCCAAGGAACAACCAACAAAAATAAAGCCTCGCCCCTTAAAAGCCCACGAACTTTCCTACTACCCCACTCCCGAAAAAGCCCAAACCATCTGAGCTATCCAAAAGAAAGCATTAAGATCAACGGCTGAGGAGGATATCGCTCAGCCCCAAAATACCGATGTTTAGTGGTCCTGCCCCACCAAGTTGCATGATCAAACTCAACTGTTGATCCCCTTCAACTAAATCCTACGGATCAGAATGATATCGCACTAGACAAGATGGTATGGCATTAATGTGCGAAGAAGGATGGTTTTCAGAACCCTCCCCCTGCCACGTGTTGTAGGTTGAATGGAATCACTGTGAAATCGCCAGAACCGTTTCCCACTTGAAAATGGTGCGATCAGTCGAAAACCACCTAGGAGGTAGTTTTACATGCTGGCACCCCGATTTCTGAAAAATCTGGCTGCTAGAAAAAACAGGGTTCTTCTTGTGCATGTTAATCTCCCTCTCCTGAACCTGGAACCTTGTAAAGATTAGAGGCTTTCCACTAAACAAAGACTTGTGGGATTCGATTCATTGCCCACGATGAACTGAGATCTTCATCTAGCTAAATCCTAGAGTATGACTGCCCAGACGTGGTCTTCTTCCAGCCAAAGAATAGTATACCAGATATTGATGACACATTCAGTGGATAAACCAATTCAAGTTAGCCTCCATGGCTTTTTGTCTAAACACTTCCCTATCTTCTTCTGCTTGCTCGCAACATAGAGCTCTCAGTTTGCTTCGACGCAACTCCTGCCACCTCATCGACACCTTATTCTCTATGCAATTGACCCCCTGGATGGACAGAAGATCTGCCAGCTTATTAGCCTTTCTACGAACATGGTGGAAATTGATAGTGCGAAGCCCCTGAAGATGGCTCTGAATTCTTTGGAAGACCCAAATTAATTTCCAATGTTTAGATACTTTCCTCGACACAGTTC
This sequence comes from Pinus taeda, assembly GCA_000404065.3. Taxonomy (NCBI): domain Eukaryota; kingdom Viridiplantae; phylum Streptophyta; class Pinopsida; order Pinales; family Pinaceae; genus Pinus; species Pinus taeda. The sequence goes on from APFE030417220.1 coordinate 94,482, forward strand.
CATTATTTATTTTTTCCACTGAGTTGATGATTAACTCAGAATCTGCCTGTATCATAACATTGAAATAGTTATCTTGACACAGAAAATCCGGGCATTGCTCCATAGCCATTAGTTCAACCATGTTGTTGGTGATTGTACTTATGTGGCAATGGAAGATGGATATAATACTTCCCTCTACATTTCTGAGTACACCTCCATACCCAGCTATTCTTAGGTTCCCTTTTGAAGCCCCATCAATGTTGTATTTTAAATAGCCTTCTGGAGGAGGATGCCAGAATTCCTTCTCCGTATCCATAGAAATAACTTTCTTGTCTAGGCCTAGGGGAGTGAGCCCTTGAATCCCAAATTGCCTATGAATTTTTAAATCTAAATTTGAGGGAGGTTTTTTAGGGTAGTTGCGAACTGTGATTCTCATAGTCTCCTTGAGTTGTTTCAGGATTATCTCCAACAAGCAGTGTGGGGGCTTTTATTCATCCTTAAATGTTCTTTTGTTCCTCTCCTTCCAAATGTTCCATATAATGAAGCTTGGTGTAAGAGCCCACACTAAGCTGAGAATTTCATAATCTGAAAAATTTCTTCTCCAATTGCTGAGGGTATTAATGATGCTCCCTCTACTCTATCGGATTGTTGAAAGATTGTAGCAAAAATTTCCCATAACCACGAAGTGAAAATGCAGCGATTGAGTAAATGTTCCATATTTTTTCTTGAGCCTCATAGAGCTGGCATCTTGAAGGCCCTTGAACAATCCTCTTCCTGATGTTTTCCCAAGTCTGTATTTTCTTGTGGTATACCAACCACATGAAGAGTTTGATTTTCATCCACCCTTGGTGCCTCCAAAGGTTTTGCCAAATTTTGTCTAGAACTTGGGGGTCTAGCTCAAGGAGGATGCCTTATGCTTCCTTAATATTAAATGTGCCCTCTTTGTTATTGCCCCATCTTAGCTGGTCATGTCCCTCTGCAACTAAGATCTTCCTTTGTTCCACTATTTTCCTGAGCTCCTCTTCTTTTGTTTTCAGGATATTATTATCTCTGCAATTGATGTTTCTCCAGATTCTCCACTTTTCCGTATAATGAGAATGATTCCAAAAGTCCTTTACCTTAATTAATCCTTGGGAATCTGGCTCCTGCTTAAGATCCATGAAGTCTTCTTTTAACATAATTGATTCTTGTTTCTACTTGTCTTCCCAGAAAAGAGCAAGATTTCCTTCTCTGATTTTCTAGGAGGTATTTTCTTGTACTAGTCTTCTATTCTCCTAGGCTTTGTTCGAGATATATGAGCCCTTTATATTTCCTGAAATTCTTATGAGATCACTGATTTTCCAGGAGCTAGCATATTTTTCTTTCCATATATTTGCCCATTGAGTCTCTGGATTCTTAACCCAACACCACCAAAGTCTGGCCCCTAAAACTTTGTTGAGTATCTCCTGATTATCCAAACCTAGCCCTCCATGGTTCTTGGGCTTACAAATTTTTTCCCAAGACACTAAGGCCCATTTCTTCCTAGTCTCCTCCTTGCCCCAGAGGAAGTTTCTTTGACTATTTTTGAATTGCTAAAGGACTCCTTTTGGAGCAGGGAGGGTTGATAACATAAAAATAGGGATTGCTTGCATAACAGCTTTAGTAAGAACTAACCTGCCAACAAGATTTAAGGATCTGATGGTCCACTTACTGACTTTATCCTACAACTTATTGATCAAAGGTTCCCAAAAAATTTTGAGCATTGGTTTAATAGTGAGAGGAACTCCCAAATATTTTGAAGGAAGGGAATCCCTTTGAAATCCTAGAATTTTGGAGATGTTTTTCTTAATAGCAATATTGGTATTGAAGAAAAAGATTTTTAGAGAGATTAACTTACATACCTGAAGCCAAGGCAGAGAGATTCAGAATTTTTTTGTAGGTTGTAGCTTCTTTGATTGTGGGGATTCCCTATAACATGGTATCATCTACAAATTATTGGTGAGTCAGGGCCTAACCATTTTCGATTAGCTGCAGACCTGTAATCTTCCCTGTTACTTTTGCCTACTTTATTTCCCTACCCAGTCCTTCCATCATGATCATAAAAAGAAAGGGAGAGGGTGGGTCTCCCTGTCTGAGGCCTCTTGAAGGACTGAAAATCTCTAAGGGAGAGCCATTAACTAATATAGAAAAGCTAGAGGAGGTCACCAGTGCCATTACCCATCTAACCAAATTATGATCAGATCCAAAAGCAATCAACATTTTCTTAATGTAGACCCAGTTTACCTTGTCATAAGTTTTGGAAATATCCAATTGCATGATCATGCCTGCCTGCCTCTTGCTAGTTAATGAGTGCACCATCTTTTTAGCTTCAATGCTGTTATCAACAATTTGTCTGCCTTCCACATAACCTGATTGTTCCCCTGAAACAAGGATCGGAAGCAAAGGTTTGAGTTTGTTAGCCACAACCTTGTATATAATCTTATAATTATGTTGCATAGGGCTATCGGTCTATATTTATCCGGTGTATGAACAATGTCCTGTATGGGGATCAGGGTGATGAAGGATGTATTGAGCGGTTTCAGAATGGTTTTGTTTAACCTAGAGTCCTCCGCAACATTTAAGATGTATTGCTTAACAACATTCTAGCATGCTTTTAAAAAGTTCACATTAAAACCATCCGAGCCTGGTGCTTTACCACTCTACATTTCTTTGAGGACTTCACTAAGCTCCACTTCTGTTACTAGTCTATTAAGGTTGAAATTATCCTCTCTGGACACCAGTTTCGGTATGTTACTAGTTACCTCCCTGATGAATTGCTCTCTATCTGAATTGTTCTCCTAAGTTATACCTTGGAAGTGGTGGACTAACACAGTTTCTATAGCTTCATGGGAGATTTGAAGCTCCCCCTCCTCATTCTTGATTGAAGAGATTCTGTTGTGAGTTCTATTGGCCATGGTGGCTCTATGAAAAAACTTAGTGTTACGCTCTCCTTCTTTGAGCCATTGAGCTATGGACTTTTGTCTCCAATATATTTCCTCTTGTTTACATAGATTCTCCCATTCTTGAAAATGTTTATCCGCTTGATCACTAATGCCTTTATCAAAGCCTTCCTTGATTAGAGCTTGGTTGAGAACCTGCATTTTGTTCTCAACATCTTTTTTCTCCTCAAAAATATAAAATCCTTCTTGTTCCATTATTTAAGCTGGAGCTTGATGTGGTTTAGTTGTTTGTGAAGAAGGTACATTCTAGTCCCCTGAATTTGTAGATCTTATGACCACCATTTTTCAATGTTGCTAATGAAGTCTCGGTGTGACAGTCAGATATGTTCAAATATGAAAGGTTTGTTCCTGGGAGTGCCTATACCCGTAATCTCCAACTAAATTGGCCAGTGGTCTGAGCCTCCAAAGGGAAGAACTCGCGTTGTTACCTCTTTATTTGTCAGCATAAGGTTATCAGAGATGAGGAATCTGTCTAACTTTGAGGCAACATGGGAACCTCCTCCTCTTTTGTTATTCCAAGTAAAGAGGCTAGTATTCCAATTAGTGTCAACAAGATTCATATTGTCTGAAAAGGTTTGGAAAGCTAAGGAGTCTTTACTTAGAGCTCTTGTTCCTCATTTTTTCTCTGAAAGAGATTTGATCATGTTGAAATCCCCTCCCATGATCTAGGGTATATCTACATGTCTGTCTCTGAGATCCACCAGGGAATCTAGAAACCTAAGTTTGTCATCTATTCTCTGAGTACCATAAATGTTTGTGACCAGAAAGGTGTCCCTTTCTCCTACCGGTTGAATAATAACTGATAAATAATTTCTAGAAGCCTCAGCCTCCAAAATGCCTATTTTGTGGGGGTTCCATAGGGTGAGTATGCCCCCTACTGTATTCCCTACTTTGACTTCAAGAAACTCAAATCTGCTGAGCCATTTGCTATGAATTTGTCTTAATTTTTGGATGGAACATTTCGTTTCTTGGATAAAAATTATATCCAACTTTTCTTGTTTCATTCTGTTACTAAGCATTCTTTGCTTTCTCTTACTCCCTAGACCTCTAATATTCAAACATGTGAACTTCATTATTAAATATTTGTAAAGGAGAAGCTGGCTAAATATTTCATCTTCCCTTAATCAATCATCAGCTTTCCACACTCCATCAAGAGTTCATTCTGCTTTTTCCTACCTATTTTCTTGCCTGGGATTCTAGTGGCTAGTCCCAGAGTAGTTTTCATCATTTTCACACCTCTGTTGTCCTGCTTATTGATGGGTTTTCCTCTTTCCAGTGCTTTAGCCTACGTTTTCCATAGAAACAATTGTTGTATTCTATTGAGCTCTTCTTGAGGTAATGAATCCACTCCTTTCGTGGTTCCCTGCATCAAGAATCCTTCTAGATATAGGTTTTATTTGTCAAGAATTTCCTGTAGTTCATGGTCCTCTAGGTCCATTTCATTCTGGGTCATTTCCTGATCCATTTCTTGTTTTACATCACTCATTGTATCTTCTTTCTAGTGCTTAATATTTTTTGTTTGTTACCGGTTTTCTTCCTTCTCCTTTTCTACAATACTTCCTTCCATTACTTGATCTTCTTTTGTGATCTCTTCCTCTTCCTCAAACACTTGGAATCTATTCTGCCTAAACTATTTTCCTTCGTCTTGAGGTTGTTTTGGTCCTCTTTTACCTCCTTCACCTTGATTAACCACCTTTTGGAAGTTGTCTGTTTCTTTCATTGTGTTAGTTTTGCTCTTGTTTACTTCTTTGCTGAGCAGACAGTCTCTGAAAAGGTGTCCATGTTCATGACATTTGCGACATCTGAATGGAATGTGTTCATAGTCTACTGTTTGCACCCATTCTTCATCATAAACTTCCAAGATCACCTTATCCAGTAGAGCTCCCTATAGATCCATTTCCACACATGTTCTGGCAAAGGAAGTATATTTTCCCCTTCTAGTGGCTTCAAAAGCTTTAACATAGCGACCTAATTTATTGCCTATGGCAGCTAATGATTCATTTTGCCAATAATCAAGGGGTAGAGAATAGAGCCTTACCTAGACTAGAACTAAAGTAAAAGTTTCCCTTTCTGGAACAAAATTCATCATCCATGGTCTCATGTAGAGTCCCATTGCAACATAGAAGTAAGGCCCTCCTTCAAATATTTTGTCCTCGTCTTCCATATTCGTGAACACCACCATAAAGAATCCCTTAGACCCAAGATGTAGATCTATGCTCCCTTTAGGTTTCCAGTGGTATTTAATCCACGACTATAAAGCTTTTTCAGTGGGCCATAGTCCCATGAACTTACAGATGATGGCATACATCCGCATCTACTCCCTGTGTGCCTACAGAGCTGGATCATTTAAAATGACCCTGTGTGTTATCTCTACTTTGGGTTTGTAGGGTCCTTTTTGTTTTTTGTCTTTAGTTCCCTATTTTTTTTCTTCTACCTCTTTGTCTTTTGTTCCATTCTTTTCCTTATTTATGGCTTCTTCTGTTTCCTCTTCCATATTTCTTTTTCCTTCCTCCCCAGTTCCTCTAGCATTTTATAGAGGTTTCTTGCCTCTGCTAGCCACAGCCTCCTTGTAGGAGGGAGTGGAGCTCCCTCCTCTACAACCCTCCATAGGGTTTGTTAGGCCCCTATACCAATAGGTGTCATATGTCATGATTGACTTGATGAGCTATGTAATATGTTCATACCTTTTCTTGTTGCAAAAGTTTTCCATATTTAAAAAAAAAAAGGTTAAAAAATATAAAGAGGGTATACCCTAAAAGAAAAATCAAAGGGTAAAAAAAAGAATAAAAATGGTCAAAAAATGAAAGAAAATGAACCCCAAACAAAAAAGACCAGGAAAGTGTGCAAGTCTAAATGCCACTACTTTTTCATTTTGTGTAATAAACAATTGTGTGCAGCTTGTCACTTATGCCACAATTCTTGAATAGCCAAATAGTTTAAACTTGGCTAATTCATTTTTCAATTTCATGTTATAGAAGTAGAGAATAAATATCTAACCAAACAATGTAATCTTGGTAGATAAGAAGATAGGTAGAGTAATTAAAAAGGAGCTCAATAGTTTAATATGAGCCCTTGGATGTAATACGTGTAGATTTAGATAGAAATCATTATGTAAAAGATAAGGAAGTTGAAAAGGGTTTTCCAATTTAAGTGCACCCTAATAAAGAAGAAAATTTTTTAGGTTAAAGTAAGTACGGTAGGTAGTTGATGTTGCAGAATTATGTGTGATGAATAATGTCTCTAAATGTATTAATCTTTCATTTTTTCATCACAAGGCCAAGGCATAAACTACATTGAAGGCATTACAAGCAAAGAAAAGTCACAATGATTAACTCCCCTTCTCATTTTCCCTAATAATTCACTAATTTCACCTAAGGACTAAGGTATTTGCTAAATTGGAGGAGCTCAGAGCATTTCTTTGACTTCTGGAGGGACCGGACCCTCGGCCCAATAATTTAAAAAGCGTAAGTGCTTAGAATCATCCCTAAACCATTCATTTAATTTCATATAGTCTTTTTATATGTAAAATCCCATTTTACTTAGGAAAAATTCACAATATTACATAAAACCCCCTTTTTTCGACTTTAAGCCTAAGTCTCAATACCCATTTTGATGTTTTTACTTAGTGCTTTTACATTTCATGTCATATTAACTATTAACCTATGTATTATATAATTCCCACACAATTTCACCCTTTCCCATAATATGTAAATATATATAAAAATCCCAAAATTGTATATATCCCACCCCTTTGGTTAAGCTATAACCATAAGTACATTTTAACCGGGATTAACTAGTTAACACGTAACTAGTTAACAACCCAATCCCCCGCTGCATTAAACGGGATTAATTAACCCTCACGGTTAATTAAGAACCCCATAACCAATCATATAACCCCTGATCCGATTAATTAATTTTTAATTGTGTCAGGCCCCCTCATATTAAAACCCGTCCAATCACGCCTCTCGTTAGTCGTTCGATCGCACTCCCCTCATCCAACGATCATTATACATATCACGCCCCCCTTGGTGACTGCGCAATCACCATGAAATCTTCACCCCGTACCTCTGCCACGCGTCATGCAACCAATGGAATCACTGGCTCCTGGCCAAATACCACCCGTCTCCAAAAGTGGTGCAACACCATACCACTTACCGCCCTCCGCATATGACTAAACGTCATTTCCCACACACGTCATCGGCCTAAATAACAAAAAACCCCCGCCAACCTTGACTTTGTTAAATAAAACAAACGAAGTGTCATTTTCATTGTTTCATACTGCAACCAACGCTCCCATGCAAAGAACGTCCAAGTGAACTGTCCAAGATCCCAACCGCCACCTTGTTGAGAATCTTGCAGCCAATGTAGCCCAGAACCTGTTAGCCACCATCAGCACCTGTCATTGCACTGTTCATCCCCAAATATAGGTATTTATCTGAATCCTGCTGAAACCCTGCAAGTTTTGGTTTTACACTATATATTCCATAGAGAAAGGCCAAATTCAAAGCAAATTCAGTCTATGTTTTACCATATAAACCTACTGTTTTGCCTATTTTCAACAACAAACCCAAATTCCTTTTCTAAATCCACAAGAACCAGAAATGGAAACCCCTGCTATTTTGAATGTCGCACCTATCAATGTCCCTAATAAGGATATAGACTATCTGCCTCTTGGAGATAAAGACTTCCAAATAAAAGAGCTAGCCACTAACCAGAATCACCTTAAGATCTTTTGCCAAGCCAGAGACAACTACCTAAATGGCTCAAACATCCTGGGACTATGGGAATCCAACCTTCCCATGTATTTTCTCCCCTCAGTCCATGTTTTCCTTGATCTAATTCATCAATGCCAGGCAAACTATGACCCCAACCATAGAGCTATTATGCCTCCAAGTCAAATAGTTCTCTTCCCCATAACAGCTACATCCATCAATGAAATGTTGCAATTTTCCCATGGTTGAACTCTCACTCCCCTTTCTATGGGATATTTACTTGAGAAGTCCACTGAATTACCACAGTCAAAACTCATTCGCATTTGTTAGACCTTCATGTTAGAAAAACATCAGCCCAATGGCCCACCTCCTATGTGCAAACCTTCTTTACAAAGGTGGGAAGAATTATTGTTGATATGATATCTTTGGTTATGGGATTTAACACTAGTGAATATGTTGATGAGGTAACCCTAGTTTTGTTGTCAATTTTTACTCCTGGACAACCACCTGTTGTTAAGTATGACTATGCCTCTTATATTGATAATAAGATTCATGATCAATTCCTAAGACTGGACAATGAGGGAGTCTTTAAGTATACCACTTTCATCTATCATCTTATGTTGTATTATCAGTCAGAGAACTTCCCTTTCCCTATCAGGAAGCTTGACACCAAAGGAAATCCCAGGTCTATCATATTTTGAAGTCCCATTTTCTATAAGTCCCTTGAGACCCCTTACACCTACAATGAGTTCATTGATCTATTTTTCCATCCAGCAACCACCTTATTGACAGGATTTTCCCCTCCTAGGATCAGTGGTGATATGAAGAAGATCCTCCAGCTCTCCAAGTAGTATAGGATAAGTGATTAGTACATACACAAGAACCATTCAGAAATCAGGATCTATGGGTGTGAACTATGCCCTTTTAAGCTACCAAAGTATGTTCCAATGAGACTCTTTGCATTGGAATATTTTAGGTAGATGATAAATGCAGACCTAGTTCGTTTCTATAATGCCAAGAAGAAAGCTCAACTTAGAATCAAGAATCAGCTGGGCCCTTTTGTCTACAATACCAGGGAGGCATGGAGGGAAGCTGAAATAATTTTAGAAGATCATCTTAAGATACAAAAGAGTTTTGGGTGGATACCATATGACCTATTAGAGCCTAGATTTACCTCAGGCTGAAAAGGTAAGCTTCTAAGTCCACATCAAACCACGCTCAGCCTCGTAGCTAGCCCTACTAGGACAGGAGAGGGCTCTCTCCGGGTCAATCTCAGCGAAGGATAATCGACAGGGCTTGAGATGACTAAAATAGCTGCTAATATTAGTCTAGGTATGAAGTGCAAGGCTTTAATTTGAATTTTTGCGGGGGGGGGGCGCGGTTTGTTGGAAAAGGGAAAGGCAAATTTGGGTCCGGGGATGAGGCCTAGTTTTTGGAGAGTTCTGATTAGGGCAAGGAAGGCAATCATTTTGATGCTTTATATTGAATGAATGGATGGATCAGACTGGTGAGGAGCCAAGGAGGGAAAGAGAGTCTCAAGAGTCCTCCTCAAACAGATGAAAACATTGAAAATTAAACAAAATTTCAAGGCAGAGCACAGCAGTCCAATGAATTCTACCTTAATAAGTCATTTGCTTAATTTCAGAAGTAAAGAGAAGGTAAAATGAAACAAATAAACATCAGTAAACTTACAATTACATAGAGAAAAATACCATCAAAATACAGAGCCACATGGATCCCAACAAGTGTTGTAAAACCCTGGTCTTTCCTTAGCCAAAAATGCAGAGATAGAATGTACAATGATGTGCCAAGCAATCCCAAGTGTCCAACCATGAAAATGACTTAGAAATTACATAATATAGACAAGCCTAACTCCTTTCCATGCCTCTAGGGGTCGAGCTCATCATTCTAGGACTGTTTGAACCAATTCTAAACAAGGAACTGAAATCTAGGCAATCAAACAACTTGCCTGTATATGCTAGGAGACTGATTCATTCATTTAATTTTCACTTTCTAGTGAATGAATCTTCTATAACAAGTAAAAATGTGCCAATATTACATCATGGTCATCAAATTACATCATGGTAGATCAATAGTTACATCAAAAAGTAGAACTAGTCAACACTGGGCAAATTTATGAGCTAAAGAGTGAAAATGAGGCCAAATTTCTCTATGCGCCGCGCCCAAATTCTCTATGCATCCCACCCCTTTGGAGCTGATTTTGAGGCACTTCCTGAAGTCCAAATTGCACTCATTATAGCTCGTTGGAAATCGCTGCCTGTCTACCTTCCAACCCGAGTAGAATTTCTAGATTTGGATGTCATTTGCCCTCCAAATATCCAATGTCCCAAGACTGCTTCCTGTGTGTCAAAATAGGGGCAGTGAGGTCATTTTTTGAGTGGTTTTGACCTCTTGAGGGTTCAAACTTTGCCCAAATTTCTTGGACATGCACCAGAAACCATAAGGTTTCATGCCAAATCCAGAAATGCAAAGTTTTTTGGATTTGGAGCTCTCTAGCAAAAGCGAGCGCCACATGGCACGGTGCATAGGGAGGAAAACCCTGTGTTAAAAATTTCTGTGCGTAGCGCCGTTTTGCAGACCAGTTTAGAGGACCTTCCCGTGGTCCAAATTGGGCGTAGGATAGCTCTTTGGACAGATTATTGAGTCTACTATCCAACCCAATTTGAATATTTCAATTTGGAGTTCATTTGCCATGTCCAGAGTCAAATCTCCCAAGATTGGTCAAAATATGCCAAATGAGGCTGCCTCAGGGCAGAGTGTTGGTGCAGTCAACTTTTGAAGGTCTTACTCAATTCCAAATTGAGCTCATGATAGCTCATCAGAAATATCTTTGTGTCTACGTATCATTTGACTCATCAAGAAACTCATTTTGCCAACCAAGCTAGGCGAAAATGTGAGTTTCCCAAGGTCACTTCAAAGGTGCATCAATTCTCTTGAGGCGACTGTATGTTTGACATTTCTATAAAACCATGATACATGTGTGAAAATTGAAGGAGATTTTCCTTCCTTGGCCTATTTCAGACAAAAAACGCTCTCATATTTTCCAAATTCATCTTTCCTTGATCAGAAGCATCATTTGAGTAAAACCTACCCCAATGTGTGGAACAACAGATTTGTTGAAATGAAGCGAAATGAAGGGGATAAGGGGCTTCTAAATTCTTGATAAATTTTTTGGAAGTAGGGAGGGATGTTAGGAAGTAGGGGAAAGTGTAATGTCAAAGATTAAGTGAGGGGAAGGGGTCCAAAAAGGCTAAACATAGGCCCAACCTAGGAAATTGTCAAGTTGTAGCAAGAAACTAGGGTTTGTGCGAAAATGAAGAATTTGGGGGATCTCAGTGATGGGAAGTGTTTAATAAGGTACATTAAGGATAGGGGAAGGTGTATGAAAATCAGGATACAAGTTGTGCTGATGATTTGACCATCCAAGAGAAATTGCCTTCAAAACCCTAGGAGAGGGAAATGACCTTGCCTAGGCGCAAATTGAAGCATGAACAAGGCATAAAATGACCCAGTGGAATTTGGTATGATGATGAAAACCCTCTGAATGATGGTACACTCTGCCGAATGGTGACATGAAGCTCTTGGGACAGCCATTAGGGTTTGGGAATTTTAAGTATGAGACTAGGGTTTGGTGCATTTGGGATTTTGGGAAAGGGAACTTGGGATATGGGGTATGTGAATTTGGGGAATAAGGAGAGCAAGGAAAATATGCATTAAGGGAGTGATGAGCAAAACAGCTGAATACAAAACCCTACTAGCAATCTCCTTTGCAAATTTTGAAGAGATAGGGTTTGCTCTCCTTAACACATTTCACCATTCCTCAAACACCATCAAAAACCATCAATCTTGGATGAAAAACCATGAGAGCAGTTCAACCTACTTGTCTCGATGGCAAGGCATACATTTTGCATGATTTTGGAGTGAAATTGGCAATTTTCGGGCTTCGTGGTTGTATGCGCCGTGCACTCAGCCCAATGCGTCGCGTCTGTGTTAAATCACTGCAGACTAAGGCCCAGTGCCCCGCGCCTGATGGGTGCACCACACCTCCTACCCAGTGCGTCGCGCTGGTCAACTTGGAGCAATTTTCACCCAAAACTCCCACAACCACTTTGCTTTGCTTTCTCTTTTCTCTCTTGCGTGTAAATGAACTATTGAGCCACAAGAATATCTCCTATGACATGGACTTTGATTCTTCATTTGGAAAACCCACTTTTGTAATGTTGCATACTTTGGCACTTTCACGTAACTCTAGTTTTGCTTCCACTTTGTTTTTTGGATGAATGATGAAGCTCTGTCTATTTGTACATGGATGATTGGCATGTAATTTCGGCAAAGGATGACCAGGGTTGCGCCTGAAGTACCTCATGACTGAAAAAATTTAAATATTACATATTTATTAGAAACTGTAAATTTGATGATTTCTTTTTCAGAAGAAGAATCATGATCAAACATATGGAAGATGAAATTTTGCAATGAAAACTGATTTTGAACCTCCCTCATGTGCTTGTGGACATTATTATACTTTTTGAAGATGAAACCCTAGACCTAATGACTAAAATGACCCTTTTGCTAACCAAGAGACCAAATAGGACTGTGAATGACTTTAAAATTGATTTTGATGTATAGACATGGACCAGAAGATACATGACATGAGGGAGATGAGTGACAAGACCATTCCATCAGAAAATCAATGCTCCTAATGGAATGCAAATGACTGGACTGAATGAGACGCCTAAAAATGAAATGCAACAAAAGATATTTTGATCGCTGATGGAGGGATGAAATGACCAACTCTAACATGACCCTAACAACTTTATATGTGATAGAAGAATGAAGAACAGATTGTCACCATACATTCACCATAGGATCCCAGAGATTGAACAGTTTGCAAATATGGATGAATGGAGAGAACGGACCTTAGTAGAAAATGATAGTGAACAGGTCAATATTGAGAATGTTATGAAAGATTTTGAGAAAACACTTGACTTGGATTCTTTTGGGCAGGTACAAAGATTAGGAATTGGTGCATCTATTGCTGGAACCTATTAGCAACCTTCACAGGAAATCAGCACACCAGTCACAGGAACATCAAAAGGCAAGGAATTAGAGACCAGCATTCAAATCACAGAATAGTCTACAATGTCAAAACAACCTGAAGCTTCCAAAGAACAATGCCAAATTCAAACTACTCCAACTCAAACCAATGTATAAGAACCTCCAAACTTGTAGACTCCTTTAAATGAGGAAACGAATAAAAAGAGAGACA
>APFE030417223.1:0-15796 GCA_000404065.3 Pinus taeda
GCTTAAACTGCTTGGTCTTCCAGACTTTCTTCTGCATCATGTTCTATATCTCCCACAGCTCAAAAGAAACTTGATGTCCTTGGTCCACATCCACCAGCAAGGTCACTCCATTCATATGTTTGATGGCAAGCTTGAGGTAAGAAAAGCATCTGACCACTCACTTGTCATGAGGGGAATAGAAGAATAAAGGCTTCTCAAACTGCAAGGAACCTCTGCTCATGCACAACATTTCTCATACAATTCTCATCATGAAGAAGGTACACTTCCACCAAGTTTATTATGGCATGCTAGATTTGGACATTTGAACTATGACAGTCTCTGCTTATTGAAGAAAAACGGTGTTGCTGGTTTGACTACAATTCCTAGGAAACTTAAGTAATGTGATGCTTGCATTCTAGGAGAGCATAGAAAACAGTCTTTTCATGATTCACATTCAAGAGCACATAGGAAGCTTGAACTTATTCATTTAGATTTATGTGGTCCAATGCCTATTCCTTCTGCAAATGGAAATAAATATATCATGACATTTACTGATGACTACACCAGAATGTGTTGGGTTTATTTATTGAAGAACAAATCTGTTTCTTTTCAAACATTCAAGAATTTTCATAAATGGATTGAAAATGATTCACAATCTCATATTGGGTCTATTCGCACTGATAATGGAAAAGAATACACATCAAATGAATTTAAAAACTATCTTCGCCAACATGGGATCAAACATCAAACAATTGTGCCTTATAATCTCCAACAGAATGGTGTAGCTAAAAGAATGAATAGAACAATATTGAATATGGTGCAATCCATGCTTTTATTCAAAAATGTTAAGATAATGTTTTGGGCTAATTTTGTTCTATGTGCTGCATATATAAAGAATAGATGTCCATCTAATGCTTTAAGAAACAAGACTCCTTATGAAATGTGGTATGGACATCTTCCTTCGGTAAAGCATCTCAGGGTCTTTGGTTCCACCTGTTATGCCTTGATACCAAAGGTGCATAGAAACAAACTTGGTGCTAGAAGTCGTAAGTGTATCTTCCTGGGGTAATCAAACACCTCCAAAGCATACCGCCTCTATGATGAAGTAAATAAGAATTTTGTTGTATCTAGAGATGTATTTTTCTTGAATCATCCAAAACTGACAATGTTGTTGAGCGACAACTTGATCACTTGGATAAATTCGCAAAAGCAAAATCATTTCAAGAATTTGATAATTAGATTCCACATCTTGAAGGGGGGACTCCTATACTAGATCAACATGTGGAATCTTCTTCTGAAGAACACTTTCCCCCGCATGAATCTCCAACAATGAATGATGCTTTAAGTGATGTAATTGAGAGAATTGGGAGACTCAATCTTGATTCAGTCCCAACTCAATCAACGGAGCAGCCTGGACCATCTAAGAAAGGTCCCCCAAAGTTGCTGATAAAGACACTTGAAAGTGTTCATCCTGATGAGGTTGGAAACACAAGAACTAGAAATTCAAACTGGGAAAATGGAGGTGATGTAGATGACTCTGATTCCCCTGTTGATATGGATGTTTCTTATGATTGTGAATTGAATTTATCTACAGATTTTGAACCAACTTCCTTCAAAGAAGCTGCTTCTCATGATGAATGGAAAGAAGTGATGCAAAGGGAGTATGATGCCCTGATAAAGAATGGCACTTGGAAGCTGGTTGATCCTCCGTTAAGAACCAAACCAATTGGCTACAAGTGAGTCTACAAGAACAAGTATAACGCTGATGGCTCACTTGACAAGCACAAAGCCAAGCTTGTCGCAAAATATTTTGCACAGAAGGAAGGGGTCGATTATGAGGAGAGTTTTGCCCCCACAGCAAAATGGGCCACCATCCGGACACTCTTTGCCCTAGCAGCTCAAAACGGTTGGAAAGTCCATCAAATGGATGTAAAAACTTCTTTCTGGAATGGAGATCTAAAAGAGAATGTTTTTATGTCCCAGCCTGAAAGATTTGCTGTGAAAGGACATGAACATAAAGTATGCAAACTTGTGAGATCCTTGTATGACCTCAAACAAGCACCGCGAGCCTGGTATGAAAAACTAACTGAGCATTTTCTGAAACTCAATTTCAAACATTATGATCTTGATGATGCAACTTTGTTTGTCAAGAAAGTTGGCAAAACAGTTGTATATCTTGTTGTATATGTAGATGATCTTTTGATGACAGGGAACAATGAAAGCTACATTGCATCCATAAAGAAGGAATTGAGGAAAGGTTTTGAAATGACTGATTTGGGCTATGTTCATTACTATCTTGGTATTGAAGTAATTCAACATCCGAAGTCCATATTCCTTTCTCAAAAGAAGTACATTGGAGATCTGTTGAACAGGTTTGGCATAACTGAATGCAATCCTCTGACTACTCCAATGGAACAAAACTTAAAGCTCACATCCATTGAAGGAAAAGAATTTGAGAATGCAACAAATTATAGACAGCTTGTAGGAAGTCTCAACTACGTAACTACTACCATACCAGACATTTCATTTGCTATTGGAATCCTCTCCAGGTTTATGCAAAAGCCTTGTGAGGGACATTGGTCTACTGCAAAAAGAGTTCTAAAGTACTTGAAGGGAACTCAAGACTTTGGAATCAAGTATTACACAGGTGCGGATTCCAGCTTGGATTGGATACTCTGATTCAACTTCGATGGAGACAAAGAAACTGGGGTATCTACTTCAGGTTATGCTATGAGTCTTGGATCAGCCGCTGTCTCCTAGAGATCACGCAAATAATCAGTTCCAGCAGATTCCACAGTAAAGGCAGAATATGTGGCAGCAGCTGAGGCAACAAAAGAAATTGTGTGGCTCAGGAAAATTCTTGAAGATTTGCAGGTAAAACAAGTACAATCAACTCCACTCCTGATTGGCAATACTCGGCAATAAAGTTGGCCAAAAACCCAAAATTCCATGATCGAACGAAGCACATCAATACTAAATATCATTTGATTCGACATCATGTTGAGGCCAAAACAATCCATCTCTGCCATTGTTCCACTAATCAGCAAATTGCAGACATCTTCACCAAAGCACTTAGAAGAGAAAAGCTTGAAAAATTCAGAACGATGCTTGGACTCACCAACATCCCTTCAGATTAAAGGGGGAATGTTGACACCTAATCATAGGGATTGGGTGAACAACTGTAATTAATGTAAATAAATAATAGAAAAGATGAAGAGTCACCGGGAGATGAATTGAACAGTCTCTCCCTCTTGTATATAATAATTAACAGCCTGAATGAATTTTATGATTTGTTTTGAGGAGTTACCTCCTGGTCTGACAGCCTCCTTCCTTTGGGCTTCTCTCTATAACTTGTGTGCGAGCTATGTTGCAAGAAACAGCCCCCAAGGTGGCGTCCCCGTACCCGAAACGTCGAAACATCACTGAAATGCAACTAAAATGCGGGTTCTATGGCGTTTCGGCCCAATACTGCCCCGTTTCCGGCAAATTTTGACCCATTTCCGTGACTTTTTGCTTTTGCAAGCTCACTCAAGCACCCAAAAAGGTTGTGGAGATCTTCTATGGCCAAGATAGATTTAATATAACACTATATTTTATGTTTAATCACTCCACAAACTAATTTATCTCTAATCAATCCATGCTCTAGTTCTGTTAAAAAAGCAACTTGCTATATTTTTGTTAATGAAGATGAAGGTTAGGATTATAAGATATGTAATTGTACTTGTCATTAGAGTATGTTATGTTTCATTTTTAGCACATAGAGCCACGTATGAAGGTTGATTTTGGATGTAAAGGCTCATATATAAAGGCGATTTTCGAATCTTGGATGTACAACCTCATTTATAAATGATAATATTGGATTTTGAATCATTTAATCATCTATGAGAGTTAACATAGATTGGGCTTTCTTACTAAAATACCATTTATGTGTCTCATTCTTTTTTTTCTCACAAGATGCGTTATTAACTTATTTATAAAAAAAAATTACGTACACACACACATATATATGACGTTTCCATTTTTGGGGGGTCGCATTTCCAGCCATACCCGTTTCGGAAACTTCCAGACGTTTCGACGTTTCATGCAACTTAGAGTTCGAGACTAGTTCCAAAGAATTGAGGAGACGAAATCACTTAGATTAGACATAAAATTGAAAGTAACCAAGAGCTTGCATCTCACATAGCTTTAGGTCCTATACTTCATAGCTTTAGGTCCTGATTGTGCAAGTAATAAATCTCCTAAGGCACCGGTCTCTAACTTAAATTCGTAAGGAATCTAATCAAAGTGTGCTTGATAATCATGCTTACCTCTTAATCCCATCCAAGTTGCTTGGCCATATTGACCACTAAAGTGTACCTGAATTTTTTTTTGAAAACTTCATGCCAAAGGATGTGTTAAAGGCTTCATGTACCATCAAAGTTCACTATATCATCAGAGTTTTCTAACTCTATTTTTTCTTCTCATCTTCTTCTCATGTTGTACTCAAATTCCACGCCTTACGGGGATGATGTAAAGTGATGCTAGTATGATGAGTTGAGTCATGTCATAGGCCTAAGTAACTTGGGACCTTGTCATCAAGTGAGTTTACTCTAGGAAGTTTTTTTCACTTGGTTAATTATTAGGTGCTTACGGGGACTTAATAATTAATTGAGTTTTTTCCTCCAACCATAACCCCAAAGTCGGAGTGTGGCTTGATGGTGAGGTCGTGGGTGAGTCCTAGTGTCTCGAGTCATTGATATTACCATACTAGATCACTCATAATATTTCGTGGAATTTGATTAGGTCTAGGGGTCAAACTTTAAATTTTTTTAATTTCCCGCAGGGCGGAAATTTGAATAAAATCTGAATGCAAAATGTGATAAGTGATGTCTAGAAAAGTTGTATGGGGTATGTGTGCTCAAAATTACACCTTTCACCCTCAACTTTCTACTTTGACACACTTTGAAGTTCTAAACCCTCAAAACCCACTTTTCCTAAGTTTTGTGGAAAATGTGGCAATAAATTAACCCAACAATTAAATAAATGGAGAAAAATAAATATCCACACTTGCTCAAATGATGTGGAAATGACGTGGAAATTCATCTAAAGGTCAAAGTTGTGTTACCAAGTAATGTGGACTCCACATAAGCCACAAATCAAGCAAATCAATTTTTCTGTGGAGAAGACAACGAGTTCCAATGACAAGATCCACAATTTGAGGAAGTTAACTCGAGCTTCAAGGAGATATCATGAATTGACTTGAGATTGGATTAGCGTTTACTTGAGTGACGTGGATAGTGGTCTCCTACCTCCATTTCACTCTCCCACATGTCCTCTCATCTAATTTGAGCTCCCTCAATGGAGAAAGTAGAGTTATTTGTCTTGGGATTGTCACCATTTGCCTTGGGATTGGCTCCCAATCTTCTATATAAAAGAGTTATGGTCTCTCACACATGTATCACTGTTACTAGTTATTGTACTTGCGGAAACGTTGTTGCCTTGTACACTTTCAGAAATATCAATAGACTTTGGGGTTTCATTCATGAGGTGTTCTTCCTTTTGGGTGTGATGAATTGTTGATCATTGGTATAATTCCTTTTACTCATGTTTTAATCTAATTTGTTTCCATATGCTCTTGTAGATTTGTTAATGTAGAGCTATCTTACATGAACATCTGTTTTATAAATATGCTTTAGGTATAGAATGCTCTAGTTGGTTTCAAATAAATCTCTAGAGTTTCTTATCATTGTTTATTTCTAAATCTATATGGAACTAATTATTGATTGAAGTTTTGTAGAGCGAACATCTTGTTGGCATCAAAAAATCAAGCGTGAAAGGAAGCTCTCATTTGTTCTTTGAGCCTTCATAGTCTTATCATACATAGTGGTTTTGCAGAGGTTTCGGGACATAGCTTGTACACAATCCAAATACTTTTAAAATTAAATTACTTTTATTAAACGTTGTGCTCCAAATGCTTTCATTTCCTATTTCAAGAGCTTGATAACGGCTAAGCAAAGAGGAGAGTTTACTCATACTCTTTAACTTGGCTCTTGTAAATATGATCTTGTATATATATCACATTTTCTCAACTACTTCTCCACTAATATTTGACTTGTTTTTGCAGCCTTTGATTTCAAGTGTTTGCTAACTCATGTTGTAGCAGCTTGAAGGAATTTTACTTGAAACATATAACAAATTGCTTGTAGGACCTTAGCACACATTTGGGGCTGCATTTTAAAAAGGTAGAGTTCATTTGAGAGCTGCACATAAAGCTAGGCCGTGGGCCTCTTAAGGCTGATTTTCCCCTTGAAATTTTCAGATTTTGAGGAGGTCTCTTTAGCTACTTTGGTTGCCAAATTTTCACATTGTAGAAGGAGAATCTAGCTCATATAGTTCCAATTTTGTAAAGTTTCTCCTTCATCGTTTGGGCAGCCTTTTAAGGCCGCCTCCTCATTGTAATACCTCTAATAAAATAATCTTCTTGGGCTTGAAGGAGCTTGGGATTCATCCCATGGTATCCCAACTCCTCCTTTAGAAAGAGGATTCTTGTGGGTGGATTGATTTGCATTCAACTTTCACAATTTAGTTTATTTTGCATGCGCTTCCATTTGCTAATACTCATTCACACATGGTAAATTTTGGAAATTAACACAACCTCAAAACTCCATTTTTTACTAAATTAAGTTTGCTACATTTTTACTTGAGCTTTGCATCCTTCATTTCATTGTTGCTTTGAGCTACAAGTTAATGCTTTACTTTGAACAAATCTTTCTTTACATGCAAGCACTTTACATTCTTGGCAAGCTTTGATTTAGTTCATTAATTCAACTTTTTCTACATTGTTATTTTAAGTATGTTGATATTTCCTTGGAGCATTATATTTTTCTTGTCTATTTGAAACAATTTATTTTGCAAGCAACTTACTTGCATCACTTTAATTCACTTGCTCACATTAAGCTGCCATTTTTTTACTTTGAAGTCACTGGTGCAAATTTTACTTTGGGTATTTCCTCATTTATGGAAGCATTGCTATCAAGATTTCAAGAGCAAATAACTTACATGCATCTCACTTAAGCACATTTTATTGTTAATTGACATTTTATGGGTTAACCCTAACGCTGTTGAAATAAAAATATTACTTAAGGCAGGTTTCATTCCGAACTTTGGTTTTCTCAAGAGTAGGAATCTCTCTGTCTACGTAGCAAATATCTATGGTCCAAAGCTAGCAATCCTTAAGCCTTTGTGCTGGAACCGTCTTGCAAGAGAGAGGGAAGGCCTCTGAAATCTCCCTAGGATCTTGGCAGATTGTTTGAACCTTATTATAGGAGCCCATGAGAAGAAAGGGGGTTTTGTAGGGAAAACGATTCTATACTTGCTGAGTTTATCAAAAAGAACTAGTTGATGTGGAGCCAAAGAATGGCAACTTCACATTGAGCATCAGAAGGAAAGGAAAGGCTTTTGTAAAGGAACTATTGAACAGATTTCTAATTAGCGAAGATTGGACTGATAAACTGTTTGAAGCATAATCCTTCATAATGAAGGGAGCCCATTCCAATCATAGGTCAGTGAGCCCCAATATTTCCAGAGGTAACACCTCTTTCACATTTGAGGACATATAGTGTGACCACCCTCACCAAGAAAATAGATATTCAAGAATGCTGGAATGTGGAACTTCCCCCACTGGATCAAAATATTCATCCTGCACAAAAGACTACAAAATCTGAAGGGAAATAAAATGATCAGAGCAAAAATGTCTTTTAGAACATTTTCAGTAAAAACGATAAGGTGTGAAAAGAAATGTATAGTCTCCAAGAACTTGAGGAAGAAGAATGTAATTGAGACATTGTGGGTAAAGAAAAATGAATTATCAGTTAAACTGGATGAGGTTTATATAAAGGAGATTATTATATATTTTTGGAGGCAAAAAGCAAGAATACGATGGCTTAAGGAAGGGGAAACAAGTACCAAATTTTTTCATAGTCTCTCCGAGCTAGATAGCCCAGAACAGACTTCCAAAATCCCAACAACTAAAAACAGAGTAATTTAAGGGCAGAAACAAATAGAATACTGCAAAGAAGCAGATATATTTTTAAAGACCTTTTAAGTTTTAACAGAACTTGGCCATTTGAATAATTTGAGCCTAGAAGACATGTTTGGGAATATCCTCATACTTAATGGCTCCTATCTCCAAAGAAGACAGTCCTGAATTTTCACTTTTATGGAAGAATGCTTCTCTACAGCCTCTTTCTGTCCTAGTCAATGGAGGCCCATCTAAATTCTTTACAATAACCAGAGGTCTAAAACAGAAATAACCTTTATCTCAATTCTTGTTCAGAATCTCAAATAAAGGTAGCGATTAGGGTCTGATAAAAAACCATCTTCCAGTCCAAACCCTATTACACAACCAATTCATGGACCATACACTTTTTGCAGGGGAGGCAAGTACTCGAGAAGAAGGAACCTAATGAGAATACCACAGATATTTGAAGAAGCACCAGAGCAGAAAATTAGTCCAGAAAATTCCAGAGAATCCAGAGAAAGATGAATGAAATTTGGGCCCAAATGGTCATATTTCCATGCCTGATCTTTTAATGAAAAAGTCCCATCAGAAGAAGCCCTGAGACAGAGAGAAGTAAAGGGTCCCTCAAGATGCAGTGGGTGCTTGAAAGAGCTGGAATGCTGCAATTATATTTATATCTTCCTTAAGTGTGAATCAGAATATCAATTCTGGAACTTGTGAAGCAAAATTGGTAGACAGTGCTTGCCAAAGGGGGAGATGGTACAGTGACATTTTACAGAATGGAGAAGCTCCCTGAAAATCTGAGATCCTTAAAAGAAAGGTGGAATATAATCCTGGTTTTCAACTTTTCATTATGTACTTTCCATGGAAAGACAGGAACAGCAAGTGTTTTGAAGAAAATTTTGAACAAAATTATATGAGCTGTAATACAAACAATCAAAGCAAAATAAAGAAAGTTAAAAGAAGGTATCCCTCCTGAGTCTGAACATGAGTTAGTGAAACTTTGTAAGCTAGAGGCAATAGGTAATTTCCATAAAGGACAGAGAAAGACAGTCACGGAAGACAAACAAGTATATATATTCCCATTAAGGGATGGTTTAAGGGTAACTTTGATAGTCCCTCAAAAAGAAACCCTGGAATAGTAGGATCAGGGAGAGTAATAAGAGATCATTGCGACCATGTAATGAGACTATACCACCAATTCCTAGGTAGTGATGCTAATAACAAGGCAAAATGTGAGGCAGGGATTCTGGGCATATGATGTCAAAAAGCCGTTTTTTGAAGGAGATTCAAAGCTTATAATCAATCTCTTAAATGAAAAATAAACTGAGCTAGAAAGCAATTTGCTATGGTGTAAAGATGCAATAAAATTCATTGAGAGATACAGATTTGTTCAGGTTCGGAGATCATCCAGTCAAATGGCTGTCTAGATGGAAAGCCTAGAAATATCATCAAAAGGCAGTGTGTTTAAACTTTATGTCTCTAGTAGCTCCCCTTCCCCATCTTGATAGGAATGAAGAGCAGAAGAGTGAACTCCCTGAGCACCTAGGGGCATGTGTTCCCACTCACCCCTCTCCCTCATCTCTTACTCTTGGTTACTGGTGTAGACGTTATAGAATGCCAATTTTGAGAGATTGGGTTGGCACCAGAATCACATGGATGTACAAGCACAGACAGGCAGATAAGCCTGCCACCTTTCATAGCACTCATTTCTCATTGATTGTTGTAGATTCTTACACTGGTTGAAAGGAGAATACCACCACACTGCACAGTTTATGTTTCTTCTTCTCACTATCCTCCTCTCAGTCCTGCACAAGTATGGCCAAATCTGGTAGAAGGGTAGGTCCTCACACGAGAGCAACAAAGTCAAATTTGCTGACTCTTTTGAGTCAAAGAAGTGGTTTTGACCCTTCATTGAACAGCAGGTATATTATGCTAGCTCCTCTGGCCCTGGTTCTCAAACGCCCAAGAAAATGTGACCTGCCATGGATAAGGTCTACAATGTAATCTATAAATTCGGAAGGAGACTGACGGACTCAAATCAAAGGAACACTTACAAACATGAGAAATTTAAAGAGAAAATGATCTCTCTGCTAAAGAAAATGGTCTTTTGGTAGAGATTACTAATAAAGACCGTCAGAAGGACAATCCTCTCAAGCAGACCATTAGGAAATGTCAGGAATGCTTATTTAACAATGTGGCAGGCAGGAACCTCCCGTATATATTGCAGAAGAAATTCCCTAAGGTCCAGCAAAGAAGAAGCACCCTTCAGGCACGTGAACATCAGCATAACAAACTGTCCCAGTAGTTTATAATTTCGTTATGTGGTCTGTGTCTGGTCCAATCCCATTTGAGAACTTGGTTTTCTGTAGTTTTTGATATAAATAAATATGTCTAGTTTTTTAATAAATAAATGTCTATATGTCATGCTCTGCTGGTTCTAAGTGTTCAATTCAAAAGGGTAAGTTAAAGTTTAAACCCTGTTTTGGACAATTATGATAAGATATGTTGGTAGTTACATTTGATAATATGGTTTCTAATTTGAGTCAGAAGGGCGGATTGTAGAATTTCCACGAAATTTTGATCTGCTAATATGAGCAATCTGAAATAAAATTTCTTCTCACATAAACACAAAAAAAATCTACTAGATGCAGCAGAATATGAACAGAAATAAAACACAGTCACACAATTCAAGACAGTAACTTTTTACTAGGGAACCCAATTGCGAAAGCCCTCTGCTTGATAAAAATTTTATTGATAGAAAAAGTGACCAATAGATCTCTTACAAAATAATTGTTTCAATCTGAAAGACACACTTGTCTTTCCTGCTTGTTCTAAGCTTGAAACCCTTGCAAGACTGCTGATCTCTGCTGCCCTCTACCAATCTGTGCACAAGCTTCTCTTGCACACTCTTCTTCTCATAAGCTCCACACACAAACTTATGTTTCCTATTGCTTAGTCTCACCAAAACAATGATTAAACTTGTGCCTTCGTTCCTTCTTTTAAAGGCAATTTGAATGGTTAAAATTAGTGAATTTCTAATTAAGGAATTGAACTGGAGATTTTCTAGTTAACAAAAGTCAACAGAACTAGTTAACTGAATCCTCCTAAAATTTAAAAGGCTAACTCGACTTAAGTTTTCAGTTCCCAATTTAACTCACACTAGAAAATGAAGAACTTGACTTTCAATTTCAACACATCAGTTAACTGCCTCATGCACTCCTGATTTTTAGGGAAACTCCTAAATTTTAGGAACTCAACCATGCACAAAAAGGAACTCGCCTTTGACTCCTTGAATTAAGGCACAAATCAATGAATCACTTTTCTCGCTAATTTTCAACACTCTCTCTTAGCGAGGAAGGTGTTCTTGGAAGAACCTCGTCCACCTAGATCTGTCTTCATCTCTACCAAGTTCTCCGATGTTGCAGCTGCTCCCTCTGAACTAGAAGGCTTCGCTGCTTTTTTCTACAGAGCCTATTCTGAAGACATATTCTTTCCCACCATGTTCTGCGAATCCATAATCTGCCACTATCAATGATCACAGCTCTTTTTGTGTCACTGAACTTTGGCTCACTGATCTGCCCACTACCAGCCTTCTAGCTCCATTAAGAAGTCTGCACATCGGGTCTTCTGGATCTGCCCTGAACTAGAGCTCCATCAATCTGCCTCATAATAGTCCATGGGCCCTTTCATGCATACTGTAGTTGAGGTCTTCAAGTTGGTGCATGCTGCATAAGAAAGTCACTATTCAAAACAACGTTTGTGAACAGTGCTCAACCTTCCAGATTTGCCACATCTTTGTGACATATTAGCTGTTACTGTCACTCTTCTTAGGGCTTTCAGATCTTCCTACATACAGTCACTCCTTCACTGATCTACAACTTATGCAATGAGCCCTCTTATCTTTGATTTGTCAAACACCAAACCAGTGAACTAGGACAGCAAAACCAACCCACTTGACTGCTCTTGGCTGCTCCAAAAGTCAATCCTTAGAGTAACAAAATACAACCCACTTGTTGTGACAAGTCTGCCACTTGTCCACAACACTTAAGCAACTAGACAGCCACTAACAGGCCTCCAACACACTGTACATAGGCTGCAACAGAATTGTTGTTCAATACTCTGAACAGCCCTCATCACCTAGCATTCAATCAACATAAAACTTGGAAGCAGAATCACCAACCTGAGATCAAACCTCCTTCTCCTTATGAGAGATGCGCTTATGATGACCCTTGAACCTATTCCAACTGCTCTGATACCATGTAGAATTTACAAAAAAATCAGATCTGCTAATATGAGCAATCTGAAATAAAATTTCTTCTCACATAAACACAAAATGTGTCTACTATATGCAGCGGAATAGGAACAGAAATAAAACACAATCACACAATTCAAGACAATTAATTTTTACTAGGGAACCCAATTGGGAAAGCCCTCTACATGATGAGAATTTTTTTGATAGAGAAACTGACAAATAGATCTCTTACAAAATAATTGTTTCAATCTAAAAAACACACTTGTCTTTCCTGCTTGTTCTAAGCTTGAAACCCTTGCAAGGCTGTTGATCTCTGCTGCCCTCTACCAATATATGCACAAGCTTCTCTTGCACACTCTTTTCTCACAAGCTCCACGCACAAACTTGTGCTTACTATTGCTTGGTCTCACCACCTTGTGCTCACCAAAACAATGATTAAACTTGTGCCTTCGTTCCTTCTTTTAAAGGCAATTCAAATGGTTAAAATTAGTGAATTTCTAATTAAGGAATTGACGTGGAGCGTTTCTAGTTAACAAACGTCAACATAACTAATCAACTAGATCCTCCTAAAATTTAGGAGGCTAACTCCACTTAAGCTTTCAGTTACCAATTTAACTCACACTAGAAAATCAAGAACTTGACTTTCAATTTCAATGCATCAGTCAACTGCGTCATGCATTCCTAATTTTTAGGGAAACTCCTAAATTTTAGGAACTCGGCCATGCACAAAAAGGAACTCAACTTTGACTCTTTGAATTAAGGCACAAATCAAGGAATCACTTTTCTCGCTAATTTTCAACATGGACAAGTGTGTATGACATATGTAATAATGGTCCCATATATGCTGTACTGTTAATTCTCAGTCTTTGGTGTTAGAATCATAAGATAGAGGATCTACACCAAACTCTCCAACAAACCCTAATCCAATAAACAAGAAATAGCGACACCACAAAAGACTTCAAGAGAGTGCAACATAAGTAGAGCAAACTAGTGTGGGTGTCCTTTGGCAAAAGAATTAATAAACACACTTGAATGTGAAGATTGTACAAATGAGGGATCTGGTGTATTTATGCCACATCCTACTAGGGTTAAGGCACTAGCCCCAAGGAGAAAGCTAGGCTGGCCTTACCCTAAATTACAAAAAAGTATAATAAAGAGTAATAATGATGTAACTACCCGCTAGTACTTATAGGTCAGCTAATTAAGAGCCTCAACTACCAACAATGTAGGCTGGCAGTGTGGCACGTGCCCACAAGTGAAGATTAGCCAAAAATGTCTCAACATCTGTGCGTTTTATATATATAATAAAAATTTGTTTCACCATATAAGTGTGTGTATGTGTGTGTGTGAGAGAGAGAAAGAGAGATTTACCAAACCAGCAAATTAGAAATGCAGACAGTATATTATAATGGAAAGGCGTAGAGTAAAACTGACAAAGTAAGAGATGTACCGTAAAAACAAAATTATAACCCATCTCAAGAACAGTCTGCAGAAAATTGATTCTCCTCCACATCATCTTCAAATAGTCATCAGTCATGAAAAACTTTTCTCCAGAAAAATCAACTCCTTCAGTTTTCAGCATAAGGCAGTGAACATGAATGGACAGGCATTGATCATATGCCTTTTGATCTAATGCCACGATTACCAAATGCTTCACAAAACTACTTATTCTCTCACCACTGTGAAAGCTCTCAAGGAAAAGATCAATCATTGAGTTTGGAGTTGCCCAGGCACGATTCAAGGTGGTTATTATGACTGTATTATCTGGCATAGAAGCTTTTCTTAAAATCCTTGCCAGCTCTGCATCTTCATTGTTCTGCAGTATGATACCAAGCATTAATAATTCTATTTCTTTATTTCTATTACATGCTTCTTCTCATTTCAAAAATTACATGCCATGATTAAAATTTCAGATTGAACAAATATTAACATGCTTTACTGCACATAACATTGTTCTATTGAATATTCACATGTTTCAATACTCCTGTAGAGTCATTCACATAACTAACTATTGCAGCAGATAAATATAGATAGCTCTGATGAATTGTTGGCACCAAAATCATTTTGCTAAAGATTTCTGCTATAATTCAGTCATCAAAGAAATGCTTCAATGCCTAAAGAGAAATTGCATTTCTTGTTGCCCACAGGTCGTAGAATAGTTGGTGATGGAGCATACTGTTAAGGTACTTCTATGTGAAGACCATCAGTTCAAAACTCCATGGGTCTAACCAACAGAGAAAAAATAGCATTTTTAGTTTTATTAGCCAAAAAACGCAGTTCTCTATGACTAAAAGAATCACCTGCAAACATTTCAACGAAGACCATTTCAATATTTGCATTTCCCGAAGCACAAACTCCCAAGTACTTCAATTTTCAAGAAATTTAAACAGTGAATGCACTTCCTGAGGCAAAAACTCCTAGGTACTTTAATTTTCAATAAATCTAAACAGTAGAGTTCCTATAAGGCAATGGCATTTGCCAATATTCTGTCATGATACACGTCCAGATTCCAGATTCAATTCACCGAGCAATGCAAGCTCACTTGTTTGGTCCTGGGACTAAATTGTTTTTCTAATGGTTAATAGGTTTATTAGCATTTTTAATTTGAAATGAAGAAACTACAAAGAGTGAAAAGTTGGCACTCCTTCAATAGACAATTTAACTATTTCAATAAGTGAAAACACCAAGTCTGATTCACAATAACAATTTAACAGAAGGACTGCCAAAATTCAGTTCAATAATAGTAACCAAACTCATCGAGGTCAGAGAGTGAGAGTATGACCCAGACTCAGCAAAAGCTAGACAAATAATTAAAAATACACATTTTCAGTCAAAAAAATCCCATGCCTTCTTTCTTTTAAAAGGAGTTATTACTAACAATTTGTCTGGGAAGAATTAGTAATAAGTTCCCTGATATGGTGGGATGTAAAGAAAATAAGAAGCTGTGAAAACCAAAACTCTTGAGAAGACAAGGACACGATAGACCTTCAAAGTTATTACATTTCTAATTTAAACTGAGATTCTTCAAAAGTTAAACAAAAACTGGCTACATACTGCAAGCATTGTTCATTTTCATGAAATTATTTTGATGCTTGAATGTGAAGAAACAAAATGTTATATGCAGAATACAGTTTGCTGACTGGACATAGGCTTCTCCATGCATGTCACATACAGAGGCCTTCCTTATGCTGTGATGACAATGGTTGTAAGAAATCAGATCAATCAAGATACACAAGGCCTTTCCTCAGTGTAACCATTAAATTGTCCTTGTATGGAATTCATCTGAAAAATGGTCATGGCAGTGATCTGATTCCATCCGGTTGGATTTATGTGGTTGGATTTATGTGTAATCAATCAGTTCGGGTCCTCCATTCTTCATTCAGTGAACTTGACTTTCTACAATGAAGATGCAGACCTCTCAAGAAAGAAGCTTGATCCCATTTCAATTACATTGTAAGGAAAGAGATGATGGAGACCAATATAAATTCCATAAGTCAATCAGTCCAGATCCTCAATTCTTCATGGAGTGAACTTGGCTTTCTAGTATGACGAGGCAGGTATCT
>APFE030417231.1:3570-30526 GCA_000404065.3 Pinus taeda
GAATCTAACCGTTATCATTTTAACCATTACTTGGTCATGAACCACACTAGTTGGTTCAAATTTACGCAGAAAGAATATCTCTTAAACTAACTATCAACTTAGTAATCATTTAAAATTCATTTAATATTTTTATATATATTTAAAACCGTAAGAAAATTCATATACCCCTTTGGCTTTTAATTTAATAATAATATAACTAAGTAGCTATGAAATTAACTTATTTTTATGCCCCTTTCATCTAACTATCTCCTAGTGATATTTAGCCGTTAGTCAATATAGCCAAGAATTATAGCCGTTGGAGGTTCTACTTGGACTATTTAACATGCAATGTTTGATGTGATTCTTCAACTTGTCGTGAGGATGAACCATACTAGTTGGTTCCAAAAGCGTTGACCAATAAAATATTCTGTAATTTACCCCGAAAAATCTCTCATAAATTTAATATGGATAACAGATGTCTCAATTCAACAACATATACATAATTATTAAAAAGATAATACACTCAAAGTTTCGTTTCAACGAGTTCAATTTTGAATTCTATTACCTATTACATATAAGATTAGTCCCTTGACGCCGTTGTCAATGCGTTTTGGAAATTGGACTACTCCCAAACTCCGTGGGAAAATGTGTTTGACCCTATGAGCAAAACTTAAACAAATGATAAAATGTACACACATCCATATTGAGCGTGCACCCTAACCTACTATTTAAGCATAATAAGGTTGGGTAGTGTATTGCAATTCAGTGTGTGAGGGTTTTGAGAAGGCAATGCTTCATATTTTCTGTATAGATTTGCCTTCGATTTTGTTTGAGGGTTGTTATTCTGTAAACGAATTGGAGTAGAGACAGTGAAGCAGAATTCTACAATGGTTTCCCTGGCAATCTCATGGGTGTCGTTGTTGTTGTTAGTGTTGTGTCTGAGTCAAAAATTGGTGGTGGGATCTGCCAGCGATGGACGCAAGACATTCATTGTTCGAGTTGACGAGAACTCAAAACCGATAGCCTTTCATACGAGCGAGCAATGGTACAGATCGACCGTTGCAGCTGCTGTCAAGGCCGCCGTCAAAACGGAATCGGGCACTTCTAAGGATCAAAACCATGACGAAGCATTGCAGCTTCATGTTTATAAGACTGTGTTGCATGGATTCTCGGCAAGGCTAACAGAAGAGGAAGCCGCTCAAATGAAGAAAACACTGGGCGTTGTCGCCATGTTCCAGGATCGTGCACGCCAGCTGCAGACGACACGGTCCCCTTACTTCCTCGGTCTCGACACGCCTAACGGAAGCGGCCTGTGGGAGTTGTCCGATTACGGCTCCGATGTGGTCATCGGTTTCCTAGACTCCGGCATATGGCCGGAACGGCGGAGCTTCAGCGATGAGGGCATGGGGCCCATTCCCAAGCACTGGAAAGGCGAGTGCGAAAGCGGGGCCAATTTCCCCAACACTCTCTGCAATAGGAAGCTGGTGGGGGCGCGGTTTTTCTCTCAGGGCTATGAAACCATCTTTGGTCCCATGAACGAAACTCTGGAGTCGCGTTCGCCGAGGGATTCGACTGGTCATGGCACGCACATCGCCTCCACGGCCGCGGGCGGATACGTTCCGGGAGGCGGCATGATGGGTTACGCGCGGGGTATCGCCAAAGGTATAGCGCCCAAGGCACGTATTGCTGTGTACAAGGTTTGTTGGTTGAAAGGCTGCTTTGAGTCAGACATACTGTCTGTTCTGGACAAGGCCGTAGACGATGGAGTGAACGTTCTTTCTCTGTCGATCTCAGGATACGGTTCTGCGCTTCCTTTTGATCTAGACACCATTGCGGCTGGCACCTTCGAGGTGGTGAAGCGTGGGGTATTCGTTTCTGCGTCAGCGGGAAACGACGGCCCCAAAGCTTGGACGGTGTCAAACGTGGCCCCTTGGCTCACCACGGTGGGGGCCGGTACTATGGATCGTGACTTCCCCGTCGATCTCCGCCTTGGCAACGGGGCGGTCATACGTGGCACTTCGTTGTACAGTAGAAAAGGATTGAACCCGCAAAGTCCAGTGCCTATTGTCGATGCCGGGGATGCTTTTCAGGCGGGCAGCAACAAATCTGCGGCTACTCTGTGCAAGGAGGGGTCGTTGGATCCCAACGTTGTCATAGGCAAGATCGTGTTGTGTGAGCGTGGGGATAATCCCAGGGCGGCCAAGGGGGTCAGGGCGGCCAAGGGGGCTGTGGTCAAGCAAGCCGGAGGTGTGGGAATGATACTTGCTAACAACCCATCTGATGGCCAAGGGCTCATTGCCGACGCCCATCTGCTCCCCGCCGCTGCAGTGGGCAACGCTGGTGCGGATGCCATCCGCAGATACATGCAGTCAACGAAAAACGCAACGGCCACCATAATTTTTCATGGCACCCAGTTTGGGGTCAAGTCGGCTCCCGTTGTAGCTTCCTTTTCCGGCAGAGGGCCCAACATGGTAACGACTGAACTTCTCAAACCCGATGTTATAGCCCCCGGTGTGAACATTCTGGCTGCTTGGACCGACGCAGTGGGTCCTACCCGCCTCCTATTTGATAGCAGGCGAACAGAGTTCAACATAATATCTGGGACCTCCATGTCATGCCCTCACATAAGCGGGGTCGCGGCGTTGCTGAAAGGAGCGCATCCCGACTGGAGCCCCGCCGCCATCAGATCTGCTATCATGACCACTGCTTACACTTACGACAATATGAATAAACTCGACGTGCCGATGGCCGATGAAGCCACCGGAAACGCTTCCACACCTTTTGATTTCGGTGCAGGTCACGTGGATCCCCAGAGAGCTATGGATCCGGGGCTCATTTACGATCTGGGCGTCGATGACTATGTGAATTTTCTATGCAGTCTTGCTTATTCTCCAGACTCCATCAAGGTTCTCACCCGTACAAATGTTACTTGTCCTGCCCAAGGAGCTCAGTCTCGGAATTTCAATTATCCATCATTTTCTACGTTTTTGCGTCAGCGGTCGTCTTCCAAGGTGTCCACAAGTTTCGTCAGAACGGTCACCCTGGTTGGTCCAACCATTTCTACTTACACGCCCACCGTGACTGCTCCGACAGGGATAGAGCTGACAGTGGAGCCGAAAATGCTCAAGTTTTCCAAGAGGGGCGAGAAGTTGAGCTTCACGCTGACCGTCAATGCCAAGCCCCTGCAACTTCCCCCGAAGGTCAATTCTCAAACATTCTTTGCGTCGCTGGCCTGGAGCGATGGCAAGCACGTTATCCGGAGCCCAATTGTAATAACCATACGGCAATCTCCTACTTTTTGGTTCGTCAAACACTTTCTATTTCATATCTTACGTTGGTTCCTCAAGCACTTTGTATTTGATAACTAAAAAAACAGAATAATGGTTTTGTTGCCTTTTTTCAGTCACGGTTATGTAAGCTGAGATGTGAAGTTTTTCAAAATTATAGTTCGCGTTTACGTGTTTTCAGTTGCTTCTGGTTTTAAAACATTTTAGCTTAAATGGTGATATAAAGTATGTGTTTTCATATATTCTTATCCAATTTTATGTTACATTTATTTTAATTTTTTATTAATAATATATTACATTATCTTAAATATCTATTTAAATTTATTAATCTCATATCTTCACATTATTAGGTCAATGTCACTGAGTGAGAGTATGCTTTTTTTGTAAGTTAATTAATTTTATATACTTATATAAATATTTATATAAAAATATTATTGGGCGTATAATGTAGATGTCACTTAGTGCGAGTGTGACTTTTTTTTAAAGTTATTATTTGTATATACTATTAAAATATTTATTATTAAAAATATTACTTGGTTTTATAATGTTGTTAGGAATGGGAATAATAATAATTAATAAAAAAAATAATTATATAGATGTTTTAAAAGAGAGTATTCATGTGGTTTTTAGTGGGTTGAGAATTTTTTAAAATTAGGTTTAGAATTAAAAGGATAAAGAAATTTTCAAATTCTTGTTTAGTAATTTAATTACTTTACATTTTTTAATTTTAATTTGATGATAGAACTTTTGGATAGCTTGTTATTTAAAATGTGTTTCTTAATATATAAATAAATTTAATACCTAAAAAATCTCTAAAACATTCCAATTTTATAGATTATAACTTATAATTCTAAACAATTCATATTAAAGTTTAAGCAAAATTATATCCCAAATGAATTTAAAATATTGAATAATTAATCCACAATTATTCTGGCAGCCCAATAAATACTTATAAAACATTGGAAAGGAGTTCAATTACATTGTTTAATATTAATTGGCATTAGAGTTGCTAAGAGAAAATCAGTTAAGATATTGAGAACCTTTTGTGAGGTAAGAATTGTTCATGATTAGACACATTAATTTATGTGGTAAGAATTGCTCATGATTACACATATTAATTTATGAGTGCATTCGCACTAAGAAGGGTTTTTTTTCGTTATGACCAGATGAATAAGATTATTGTTGATAAGTATTCAAAGAAGATGTTTATGAGAAATTAAGTGTAAGGACTTGCGGTCCGTGCGACGGGCAGGGCGACTTCACTGTACGAAGGAGACATGAACGAATACGTGCGAAGTGTCTTGGAGACGAGTTTATATGATGTTGGGTGAGTTGAGAGGGTGGTCCCACGAGTTGGGGATGCTAACCCTCCACTTGGGTGAAGGCAACATGTTGAACGAGTCAACTTGGGCGTTGGGCGTGGGTTGGCCGGGTGACATAACACGCCACCCGCCCGTATATATTAGAGGGCATTTGGAGGCAAACGACCATCACTCGATCAACATGAGTTCAATAAAGGAGTTTTGCAGTTGCAAATGAACCCATACGACGACTAGAACTCAGGTGAGAAATTCATTCAGGAAAGTCGGGTGAGAAACTCGGGCGAAAAACTCATGCAGAAAATTCGAGTGAGGTCGTTCGAGCAAACCGGGCAAGGTCGTCGGGCAACCCAGGTGAAGTCGTTCGGGCGAGCCGGGAGGTCATCGGGCGGCCCAAGTGAAGTCGTTCAGGCGAGCTAGCTGAGGTCGTCGGGCGACTCGGCTGAAGTTGTTCAGGCAAGCTAGGTGAGGTCGTCGGGTGACCTAGGTGAACTAGTTTGGGTGAAGGCGCGGGTGGATGTACGGACGGGCGGTCGGGTGAGGGCATGCCGTGAACATCGAAACAAAGAATCGTGCGAATGGGCGACCTAGGTAGGGCGCATTGTGCGCGACGAAACGGTGGAAACAGTGAAGTGTTGGAGTTGTGAACAGAGGTGTGACCCGTGCGAAGGTGCCCGTGTGTGGCGACTTGGTTATGAGGAGGTGCTCCCAAGTTGGACAAACAACACGATCATGCGACGAGGTGAACAAAGGGTTGGTGAGTCGTGCAGCGACCATGCGGAGGTGCGAACGAGCTAGGCAATTGAGTTTGCCAAAGTTGCAAAATTGGCTAAGTGTAAATTTGGGGTTTCCCAAGATTTAACTTGTACTTATAAAAGAAGATTATATATATTGATTCGGGCAGACTCATATTGCAGGGAGTTTCCCCTCCCTTTATACTGTTGTGCAATTGTATATGTGTTAATTGCTATTGATGATGAATATGTATGGGTTTCATTTGTATAAAGGATAAAGATAGTACTTGGTAAGGAAAAATAAACTAAATATGGAATGTTAGGCGTAGTCTACAATCGTAAGTATTAGTGAAAAGAAAACGGTTGGTAGTACCGCACCTCGCTATAGTGCGGTTGGAAGAGTACCACCAGTGTAGGGGCGCGACAGATGGTATTGAAGCCGATGCAGGGTTGAAGAAGCTTAATAGTTGATGACAGTGGAAGCAGGTACTTGCAAGTGAAGGAAGCTAGTGAATGGTGAAGCAGGTTTAGCAGAGGTGAAGCCTAGTGCTTGGGCCAAGCTGAACGACAAGATATGGTAGGTTTGGAAGAATGCAAAGGGAAGCTCTTGCTTACCTTATATAGGTTGAAGCGGATGAAATAAGAGAATCCTTGGATTCGAGAGAAACTTGAAGTCTTGGAAAGGAATGTTGAAGACGAGCTTCTTCAACTTGGTTGGACAATGGAGTAGGATGAAGTTGCAGATTGTGATAACAAGGAAGTGGAAGCCGTGATGTTTGAGGATGTTGCAGATGTGACAACGATGGAGGATGAACTTGAGGTTGATCAAGTTGGACCAGGATCGTGCAGTTTGTAGACATGGATGAATGAGGATACTCACATGGAGGAGCTTCATGATGATGATGTAAGTATTATTGATACTTGTGTTTCACTTGAGCATTTGGTAGATGAACCATATGCGGAGAAGAGCAAAGGCGGTTTGTCGATGCAGGGGAGCATCTTACTATGGATGTCTATGATGAGACCTTGTATGGAGAAGCAAGGACTGTTGATTGTTGCAGGACTTGTTGGGGTTGTTTGTGACGTTGTGGTAGAAGGTACAAAGGCCCGTGAAAAGGGAGGAACATGATGATCATTGCGGAGCAATGGGTCATGCTTTGGCCACATTGGCTAAGTGCCCAACATGACTCATGGGCAGATTGGACGAGGGCACACTCTTGAGTATGATGATGCTTGGGTGGACTTCTCATGGCCAAGACCAAGAGCCAATCTTGGTGGAACCTTTAGTGGGGGAGCTATGATGGAGAGACTCATGTGATGATGATAATATGGTTAGGTGACAGAGTTCACTAGATCGAAGATTGCAGACTTGGATGGGGATGACCAATTGTTGTGATGGGTCTACATTGGACTACATGGGCAATTTAGTCATGGACATAAGGTTGCATTCATGGAACATGGCAGTCTATGCAGGGACATTGTGCAGGAGCACTTATAGAGGTGTCATATGGGCATCCAATGAGGAGTGCCAAAGTAGATATGTCTTGCAGGTGGATTTGCTGGTGTGACATGGAGACTTATTATTTATGAGCCGATGGAGAGGTTTTGCACTCTTGTGCAACAAGGCCATGGACTTGGATGGAGATTGTGAGCAGACTATGGAACATTCCTACTACATGGAGAGCTAAGGCATCTTGCAGGGACCTTTGGGTCGACACTTGTATGCTTGCTAAGATGTTGTTTGGAGATGACTCATGGAGCTCATGATGACATGAGGTTGTGACTTTTGGAGACTTCATATATGGTGGACTTGGAGGATCTGATGCACTGAGGAGCTAAGGTTAGAGACTTTGAAGCAAAATGGGATGCATAATTTTGAGTACATGTATGGGTGTGGCTTGGAAGAGTGACTTGATGTGGAGGGTCGATGTGAGACACTTTGGAGTGATGGGGTTACAACAACAATGATGCCTTGGTGGCAACACTTAGGCATGGGTTGAGTCGATACTTAACCACTTTTGACACATGGGAGATGATTGATCTATGATCATGGGTAGCACATGGATAGATGAGACAGGTGTATACTTATTTCTGTGGCAGACTTGAGGGATGGCACATACAGATATGATGGAGGCTGCTTCATTGACCTGGATGTGGCACATCAAGAATCGGAGTTTGATGAGATGATCTCTTCACTTTGAGGAGATGGATGTTTTGCAGATGGATGATGTTGGGATAGATGCAGCTGATTTCATGCAGCACATTGATACCAAACATCATGGGGAACATGTTGTATATGAGATGGAGTTACTTCATGGACCTGAGCATGGCTTACACTTATATGGAGATGGATTCTTGATCGAGTTGATGATGTGATGGGATGTTCTGAGAAACGACTCATGACGGCATGAGGATTTTCACTCTCATGGTTTGAGTGTGACAGTTGGACTGATCACCTGACTAGTTCAAACATGGGGTTGCGAAGTGTACAGAGATGTGTTAGCATTGTGTTGGAGTATCATGACAGTGGCTAACACGATGACGATACATGATGAGATCAACCCGATATGTTGTAGGAAGCATGTAGCTTGAGAGGGAGGGGCCAACCTTCCACGATGGCGAGCAGCATGTGGAGATTGCAACGAGATGGTTGATGATCATGGATTGAGATGATTCCTAATGTATGACATACTGATGGGGTGTATGCCTTGTTATGGATAGCTTCGTGACAGATGGTTTCCTGGACGAGACATGATGGAGATGGTAGCTCAACATATGTTGTAGGGATGTTTGCAGTATGTGGAGGAGTTGATATCATGGACCAAGGATGAGATAGTTGTTGATAATGATCTTGGTGGATGGCTACCAGGATGAGATATTATCGAGAATGACAATGATTTCAGGTGGGGGAGGATGTAAGGACTTGCGGTCTTTGTCACGAGTAGGGCGAATCCACTGTGCGAAGGAGACATGAACGAATGTGTGCGAAGTGTCTTGGAGACGAGTTAATAGGATGTTGGGTGAGTTGAGAGGGAGGTCCCACGAGTTGGGTAGGCTAGCCCTCCACTCAGGCAAAGGCAACATGTTGAATGAGTCGGCTTGGGCATTGGGTGTGGGTCATCCGGGTGACATAACCCGCCGCCCACCTATATATATTAGAGGGTGTTTGGAGGCAAACGACCATCATTCGATCAATATGAGTTCGATCAAGCAGTTCTATTGTTGTAGATGAAACCACATGACGGGTAGAACTCGGGTGAGAAATTCGTTCAGGAAAGTCGGGTGAGAAACTCAACGAGAAACTCGAGTGAAAAACTTGTGCAGAAAACTCGAGTGAGGTCGTTCAGGAGAACCAGGCGAGGTCGTTTAGGAGAACCAGGCAAGGTCGTCGAGCGACCTCGGTTAAGTCGTTCAGGTAAGTCAGGTGAGGTCGTCGGGCGCCCCGGGTGAAGTCGTTCGGGCGAGTCAGGTGAGGTAGTCGGACGACCCAGGTGAAGTCATTCGGGCAAGCCAGGTGTGGTCGTCGGGCGACCCGGGTGAACGAGTTCAGGTGAAGGCATGGGTGGACGTGCAGATAGGAGGCCAAGCGAGGGCATGTCTTGCACGTTGAAGAATCGTGCAGACGAGTGATCCAGGTAGGGCGCGCCGTGTCTAGCGACTTGGTTACGAAGAGGCACTCCCAAGTTGGACAAACAACATGATCATGCGACGAGGTGAACGAAGGGTTGGTGAGTAGTGCAATAACCATGCGGAGGCGCCGACAAGCTGGGCATTCGAGTCTGCTGAAGTTGGAAAATTGGCTAAGTGTAAATTTGGGGTTTCCCAAGATTTAACTTGTACTTATAAAAGAAGATTATATATACTGGTATGGGTAGACTCATATTGTAGGGAGTTTCCCCTCCCTTTATACTGTTGTGCAATTTTATATGTGTTAATTTCTGTTGATGATGAATATGTATGGGTTTTCATTTGTATAAAGGATAAAGATAATACTTGGTAACAAAAAATAACTAAGTATGGAATGTTAGGTGTAGTCTACAATCATAAGTTTTGGTGAAAGAAAATGGTTGGTAGTGCCACACCTCGCTATAGTGCGGTTGCAAGAGTACCGCCAATGTAGGGGCGTGACATTAAGGATGTAAATAAATGTAGTTGGAAGAAAGTGAAAAGAATAGATGTTGTGGAATAAATTAAAAAGAAATTAGAATAGCAGGTGTAATCCAAAATGTTTGATGATTTTTAGAAGAAAGACAAAAAAAACAACAAATATATTAGAGGAAAGATATATGGCCATAATACAAGTAAATTGTCATTTAAGAAGTGGTAGAGTCCTAACATTTGGGGATTTGGTAATTTCTAAATATTTAAAATAGGAGAAATCTAAATAGTTAGGCTAGGAAGAGACATTAGACCTTGGAGGTTCACACCAAAAGACGTAAAATCATTGTATATATATGAATTCTTGGATTAACGTAAAATTAATTAAGGTTGTAGCTTTTCCTTTCACCAATCTCAAATAGTGGCGTCAAAGTTGGTGTAACTCTCTTCATTTTAGACTATTTCTCTAAAATAGTCC
The DNA here is from genome assembly GCA_000404065.3 of Pinus taeda. Classification (NCBI taxonomy): domain Eukaryota; kingdom Viridiplantae; phylum Streptophyta; class Pinopsida; order Pinales; family Pinaceae; genus Pinus; species Pinus taeda. The sequence goes on from APFE030417231.1 coordinate 13,466, forward strand.
CTACATATGCTTGACCTTTGAGATCTATATGTCTCCATTTTTTCGTAGTAATTTCTCTATCTAGCCCTTAAAAGTCCTAGCGACATATTGCATGGCCTCTCTCCCACCAAAATGCTCTCTCATTATACTCTCAGGCGATGCCTTTACCAAGCCATCTTTCTATGTGTCTTTTTACTATTCCCACCTTCTTAACCTTGGGATCAATCACCATTTTGGACACATGCCTTGTGTCCACTACAAGATCAAACCCTACCAAAACCACCTCATCTTTGATTTCTTCTCCTGGGGTTAAATTTTAGTGCAATGGTCAATCTTATAATCCTAACCTTCATAGTTAAAACAATCATTCATTGATTGTAAAATGGTTGGTTGTGGTTAGATAAAAACACAAAAAAAAAGTATATATAGGGTCATCTATGAAGCATTCATGTCAATTTCCAATGAAGTTTGTAGGGGAATTAATGTTGGGTTTCATGTATGGGTTAAGTTTGTGATGATAAAAGGGTAGCATGAAAGTGTATCTCTTCCTATGTTTCTTCCTTGTAGGAATTTCAAATCCCCTTCACAACTCGTACATTTAGGCTCTTAGAGTTTCTTTTTGGGATCATTCCACATTTTCAATATTTTCTCGACATTTCCTTCAACATGTAAATGCCTTTGTGTGAATTCTATTTCCACTACTATTTGGTTGTTAGCATATTTGCATGGTTTCAGTTTTGAGCTACCAATTTATATGCAATAATATTTTTTACTATTTTTACTAAGAGTGTATGGTTTTATTGCCTTCTACATCCAATCAAGATACATTCTTGTAAATATGCATTATCTCATCTCTACCATTGGTGTGGTGTTGACTAGCAAACAAAACTACTCATAATGGTTCAAAAAATTAAAAAACACAATGATTTTTAATGATTTATGGGATGAGGTATGTTAAGGGGACACTACAAAGGATGTTAAAGGAAAATCATAGTGGAAACCTGGTGAACCTAGAAATCATGTAAAATCTAAAGATATATTTATTTCGAAGAAAAAAGACAACAAATCAAACACCTTGATTTTTTTCACAGTAAGTGAAGAGGTGAGCCATCATACTATTCACATTTATGGTTCATACAAAGCCAAAAGAAGTTAAATGATGAAAGTACATGATTCTCACTTAAAACTAGGAAATGTAAAACTGTTGGTGAAGCTATTCAACCTGGAATTGAAGGATGATGATCCCATGAGTTTAGCCTCTGAGATCAAAGCCATCATGCATAATATAAATACCATTAAAGTGAAGAGAGGCATGCCTATCATAGCATCCATAAAATATTTATGCCCTACGTAAACACATTATATTGAATCCATCTGAGTGGGAAAACGAAGTCCATCTCATTGGACTCCCTCATGTAGAAAGCTGCAAAATGTGAGAAATGTTTTAGGAGGAATAGAATTCATCGCAGTAGATAAATTATATGCCTTGATTAAAGATAGAAGAATCAATCAAATGAATCTTCTAAAGGATATCGAAGTAAAATAACAAGAGTTGCGATCTTCATTATGACTAGAATAGCAAAATTGACATTAGGAAAAACATGCATAATCCCTTTAGAGAAGACCAAAGGAAATTAAATACAAAAGAAGATAGATATAAAGAATCATGTCTAGTGAATGATAACACATTCAAATCTATTATTTACATCGTTTCCCATTGCATTTTATGAACCTTAGATTCAAAGATGTAGCCTGAACCACAGTCCATCAAAACATGGATTATGGTCATCCTTAAGCTACCATTTAGTAGAAGACTTTAAGGATTCTAGCAGACATTAATTTGTGGTGAGTAGAAGATATAAAATTCTACTAGCCATTTAATTTTTTGTCATCCCACTGCCACTAGATTTAGAGAGCTCATTTAGCCATGAGGAATCATACTTCATCTCTCTACATAATCTTGACAAAACCCCCCTTAGAATATGGGTATAGATATAGAAACCCAACCCTTAGGGATTTGGTAATTTCTAAATATTTTCTAGATATTTGAATTAGGAAAAATAAAGATAGTTAGAATAGGAATAGACATTGAAGCTTGGTAGTTGAAATAAAAGCTCATAAAATCATTGTATATGTTGAGACATGGAATTTATGATATTCTTACTAATAGTTTCCCACTTTTGACCCCTTTTAAAACCCCATTCTTGTCAGTATAAAATATTGTTTTATCCATAATAACGAAAAATTATGTTAACTAGGGGTTTCAAGGTAAATATTTATTTTATGTTGATTATCTATGGTTTTGAATACATTTAAAGAGATTAATATCTATTAAGGCTACTAATGAGGGATTGAGTAGGTCCTACATCCCTTTTGCGTTCCTACAACTAAACTCCACATTTGATATGAATGTGCTTGTCCCAAATTTGAATGGGCACATGGGTCTCTTCACAGTCAACCTCAAGATTCTTTTTCACCTACCAGATCAAATCTCCAATTCACATCGAATACCTATTTGGCCTTCCACTATAATGGTTAACCTTAGTGACATGCAATCATGGCTGGGGACACTCCACTCATATTGCTTCCACATGGATGCAGCCACTCAATCATGGCTCAACCCTAGCTTTGCACTTTGTTACTCCCTCACTCTAGAAATGCATCAAGGTCATCGGATCTCTTGGAGTTTTATGCAATATAGGATTTCAGCTATGGGAGATAACTATACGGTTTCTACTATGTTCAGTATAATAACAAATTTTTGACTCTTATTACTTTTTAGTGAGTGGTAATAGAGATAGGATTCATTTTTTTGTTGCAATACAACCCAGTGTTGTGACCATTGAGGTCGCTACTATGCATTTCTCCTCATACAATTTGGGGTATTTTTAATGAAAATATTGTTGTTATTGTTCAAGCTCAGTGTTTTGCGCTAAATATTTTTTTGGTTTAAATTTCAATCAAGGCAACACCACTAGTTGGAAAGGGCCCACCAACCTAGTGCATTTCCTCATTATGCTAGTGTACCTTCAATGCAAAGTGTGGTGTGTTGTCACTATTTGTAAGTAGACTCTATTTTGTTTCTTCAGTAATTTCCTTTTCATGTACATACATATTGTTTTGATGTCCAAAATGTGGGCTTAATCTTTGATAATAGCTCAATGTTACAACAAATTTGTTGATTAGCTAAGTAATGTTTGTGCTAAGATTATAGAACATATACATGAGTATTATTCATTTTGTTTCATATATATAGGACATATATTTTGTTCATTGTGACCATGCTCAACATATCGATTGATAATAAATTTTGTAAGATATTGAATGGATAGATTCATAATTACATGTAATCATGATTTTATGTAATGAGATGTAAAGAAGAAAAATAAAATTATTGTATTGCTTGCTTCATGGGTTTCATGAGCAAGAGATTTTATTTTTGAGTCAAGTCTCCCATTGAGAGTATTTAGGAATTATTTTTCATCTAGTCATAAAATATTAGAGTCATTTTCATGTAATGAATTCATGTTACACTTTGTAAAAGGTAAAACTTGTCTATGTAAAGTATCCACCAAGACCCTGTCACATATCCTGTTCAAGTCGGATTACAACAATGGAAGGAACTGGTAGAGGAAATCGACCTAAATACTAGTGATCATGTTGACCTATTCTTCTGGGAAAGTGAAGAAGAGTTTCTTCTAGGAAATCAAAGAAGAGTTTCTTTTGTGTTAAATATTATTTTGGTTTAAATTTCACTCAAGGCAACACCAATGGTTGGAAAGGGCCCACCAACCTAATTCATTTCCTCATTATGCTAGTGTGCCTTCGATGTAAAGTGTGGTGTGTTGTCACTGTTTGTAAGTAGACTCTATTTTGTTGCTTTAGTAATTTCCTTTTCATGTACATATATGTTGTTTTGATTTCCAACATGTGGGTTTAATCTTTGATAATAGATCAATGTTACCACAAATGTGCTGATTAGCTAAATAATGTTTGTGCTAAGATTTTAGAACATAGACATGAGTTATATTCATTTTGTTTCATATATATAGAACATATATTTTTTTCATTGCAACCACGCTCAACATATTGATTGATAGTATATTTTGTAAGATATCGAATGGACAGATTCATAATGACATGTAATCATGATTTTATGTAATGAGATGTAAAGAAGAAAAATAAAATTATTGTATTGCTTGCTTCATGGGTTTCATGAGCAAGGGATTTTATTTTTGAGTCAATACTCCTATTTAGAGTATTTAGGAATTATTTTTCATCTAGTCATAAAATATTAGAGTCATTGTCATGTAATGAATTAATGTTACACTTTGTAAAAGGTCAAACTTGATTATGTAAAGTATCCTCCAAGACCTTGTCACATACCCTGTTCAAGTCGACCTACAACGATGGGAGAAATTGCTAGAAGAAATCGACCTAAAGACCAGTGATCATGTCGACCTAAAGGACATGTGTTGAGGTGTATATATAGTCACACTCGGCCTCACTTAGAGGTAAGAAAATTGACAAGCATTTGTTGAAGAAGAAGTATGAAGAAGAGGCCATAAAGAAGAAGTGCGAAGAAGCAATAAGAAGGATTCTTCTGGACACTACAATGGAGAGTTTCTTTTGGGAAAGAAAAGAAGGGTTTCTTCTGGGAAATTGAAGGAGAGTTATTCTAGGCAAGTGAAGAAGAGTATGCCAAAGGAGAGTTATTCTAGGCCCTTTCTTGATTTTCTTTTTCCTCCTCGCTCAGAATCCCAAGTATGCCACACTCCTCCAAGAGTGCTCCAAGAAAACTCTAAGTGTCCAAGAATATGAGAGAAAGAGACTAGGGAGAGAGCTCCAAAACTGAATAGGAAAAGGCTCACACTGACAAAAGCTTTTCAACTGATCCTCATAAGAAATTTTGTCAATGAGGCCTCTATTTTCTTTATTTTTCATTATTTTCATAAGTAAAATGCCAATTAATGTCTCATTCCTTTTCGAAGCCTTTGCCTTTGCCTTTGCCAATTTCCTTAGCCTTTAATAAACCAAAGTGATATGCCATTAGGATGTTTTTCCCACCATTTAGCTTGGAATACATGTCCCATGACCATGGTATTATATATTTTTACATGGATTTTTAATGAGGGTTGTTATAGAGATGGGTTTTCTCCTGTAACTCTTGATAGATGGGTGGAGATAGGAAAATTCCTCTGGCTATGGTAAAGAATGTTGGAGGCATCGAAGCTTGTTTGGTGTTAGTGATTTATGGGTGGGTTTAGGTGAAATCACTATGGTTGAGGGTTGAGGTGGGTTGGCCTCTAGAAGCCATGGTTAGTTCTATTTTTTTGTCCTATGAGATCCAAAATTCATGCTTGGAAATTTCGCACAGGGATGATTGGTTGAAAGAAATATTTGTTTCAACTCAATCTATGGTCGGGAGGTACGTGAATTTCTTGACATGGTTGGAATTTGCATATATTAATATGCATCATTTTCTTATTGTGATCAATGAGCACATGTACTAGTCATTGTGTTGATTTTATGACTAATTTGTCATGGATTCATTCTGGTTATATATTGGTTATAGGCCTGGTTAAAAGATGTGCTCTTGTTATGGATCTTGTTCATGATCTGATAAGTTATTGAATGGTTATGTGAATTTGTGGGCTAGATAGTGTTGTTATAGTTAGTTTGAGAGGGCATTGAGCCTTATTGATTGTCCTCTGATAACGTTAACAAGAAATTACACATACATGCATTCATGACCTATAGTTACTATGTTTACCATATGTTTGATGAAATGTTCTCATGTGTTCAGAAACTTCTAAGAAAGATATAGACTTACTAATTATCATATAGACTTGAAAGTTATAAGCTGTTATGGGTAGTGACCTATAGACTAGCCCCGGAAATTGGCGCTGATTTTGGAGCTACATGCATGGAACTAGGAAATTTCTATTGTAACCACATAGATGGAGGCATGTGCACATGACTGGAGCTTTCCAACCACACTCATAGCATCTTATGAGTGCGGATGGGATGTAAGCTTAGTTAAAACAAGTTTCAGCTTAGGATTTTATCACCAGGGGTTGTGGTCTGTCACCTACATGATATGGTGTCCATGAGAGGTTTTTAGTACATTTCAGTAAGAGAGGTCATGTCATAGTAACTCTCAGATCATGTTTACTTGGAGAGATTGTAAAAGAGGGCAAATGTGGGATGGGGTGGTTATAGATTCATATCAGAGTGAGGTTGCATCATTGAACCTTGGGGTAAAGGTAGATTGTTATGCATGCACGTTAGTTGCCTATGTGTTTATCATGCATGCATGTTGGTTTTCTTTGTTATGGTTATGATATCCATGTATGAGACAATATGATTGTGATGTTCTATTGTGATAATATGGATTGGCTTGTGTAGATGCAATGGCCTCCTCTAAGATACCTTGAGATATGTTTTTTATTATGTTTTTACATAGCTAACAATGGAATATTGTAGGAAATAGAAGGGCCAAAGATGAAGGGAAGGATAGTTAAGTAAAATTCATATGAATCTTTGTACAAGCCAGAAGAGACATTGGTAGGACTAGATAAATTAGTTCAGGAGTAGGGAAAGGGTCATTCTCTTGGTTTGGTAGACACATTGAGAAGTTTGAAGGTAGCAATTGTGAGTTGCAAGGCACACAATGAACTGTGAATTCAAGAATAGGAAAGGCTTTCCAAATCTAAAGAAAATAAAGTCTAGGTTAATGCATTAATTCTTTAGAGCCTTTCAGATTTCAGAAAGGGGCACATTGGGGGATCATTCAAGGAAAAGGAGAAAATAAAAGTGGTGTAGATGGAAGCGGGTCTCAGAAAGAGTATAGGATGGATAGGGATGATACAGTAAGAGGTGGTAGACCCTAGGATACACTTGACAATGGGGCTAGCACTCATGGATTTTATTCTAGCTCTAGTTCTGAGAGAGATCATCATCTTCACCACCAACATCCTTATAGGCAAAGTGAGGCGATATTTTCCAGAAGAATTCAAGAAATCCAAGCCTCCTATTTTTGATGGGGAAGTGAAGAAATCAGAAGATATAGAAGCATGGCTACTTGGGATGAAGAAGCTCCTGAAATTGCATGATTACTTAGAAAACACAAAAGCCAAGATAGACATCTTCAATATCAAGGGAAAGTGGGAATATGTTAAACATGTCAGAGGCATCAAGGAAGAGGAGTTGATTTGGAATGAGTTTGAAAGACTCTTCAAGAAGAAGTACATGTGTGAGAGGTATTATGATGGCAAAGGCCAATGAATTCTATGAGCTCAAGGTGGGTCTCATGACAGATGAAGAGTACATGACTAGATTTAAAGAGATTTTGAGGTATGTGCCTTATCTGAAGGATGAGAAAACAAAGGTCCAAAAGTTCATTAGTGGACTACCACTAGCATTCAAAGATCGGACTGGGTATAATGAGCCTCGTTCATTGGAGGAAGTCACTGGAAAGTTTAAGCATTGTTATAAGTAGTCAAAGCATAAGCATGAGTTCAAGCAAGATTGGAAAGGTAATGAGAAGACGAAAGGAAATTGACCTAAGAATCGAGGAATATATTAGGATGAAGGTGACAAGGAGAAATTGGGACCTCATAAGAAGTCAATGTAGTTGAGAGAGGACATGGGTCTCAGTTTGAGGAGTAGTAGAATAAAGGTGACAACTGGAAACCTTTGATGTGTTGGACCTCTGATGGAGAATATCGCAGGAGATATTTCCCATCACATCAGGATGGCATGCCTCATATTCATAATGCTCAAGAGACACATGAAGTTGGAGATGTAGGCCAAAGTGTTCCTCATATATATGTAGCAGTGGATAATATGTAGGAAGATTGTTAGGCATCCATTATTGAGATTGAAGGTAAGGTTTGCGATCAAGTTGTTTCTATTTTAATTCATTATGGATCAAATTATAACCATATTAGTCCTGACCTAGTGGATTAGTTCTAGTTGAATAAGGAAGTTCATGCAAAATCTTGGTTGGTGTAGCTGGCTATAGGGACCAAGCGAAGAGTTCATCACTGGGTGAGATCTTGTGAATTTGAGCTTAATGGTATGCCTACTTCAACACATCTAAATTGCTTCCTTTGGGTTCATATATCATGCTTTTGGGCATGGACTGGTTTTTCATTCACTGGACTAAGATGGATTTCTATGACAAGGCCATTGAGTTTCTGGATGATGATGGAGAAAAGAGAATGTTGCAGGGAAAGAAGAAGCCTACACTAATGAGAATGGTTGTAGTTATGAAAGCTAAGTGTAGCTGTAGAAGATGATGTTTGTTGTTTTTAGCGCATGTTTCTAGTGACAAAAGGAAGGAAGATAAAGATGATGAAATAATGAGGAAGTATCTTGTCTTGCAACAGTATCATGATGTTTTTCCTACTGAGGTTCCAGAGGTAATACCACATAGGGAGGTTGAATTTTCTATTGAGTTAGTACCAAGAGAAGCACTATCATCTAAGACACCGTATAGGATGAGCACTCCGGAATTGGTGGAATGGAAGTTGCAACAAAAATAAATTCTTGATAAGGTATATATAAGGCCAATTGTGTCACCTTAGGGTGAACCAGTGTGGTTTATAAGGAATAATAATGGTACTATTAAATTCTGCATTATTTATAGGTAGTTGAAAAAGGTGACTATAAAGAACAATTATTTGTTGCCTCATATTGATGATTTGTTTGATCACCTGATGGAAGAAACAATTTTTTCAAAGATTGATCTAAGATCATGATATCATCAAGTGTACATCAAAGAATAAGGAAAATAAAAGACTACATTTCGTACAAGGTATTGTCACTATGAGTTTGTGGTGGTTCCTTTTGGTCTTACCAATGCTCCAACCACCTTCGCTTGCTTGATGAACAATGCGTTGTGCCCTTATCTGGATAAGTTTGTGATAGTATTAGTTGATGATATATTCATATATTAAAAGAATGAGGAGGAGCATGTAGAGCACCTAGCAACATTGTTGAGATTGTTGAGAGAGCATCATTTATACGCAAATCTTAGCAAGTGAAATTTCTTTTAGAACAAAATTAATTACTTGGGACATGTTGTTTCCATGGAACGGATAGAAGTGGATATGGAAATTATTAATGCTATCATAGAGTGGCCAACTCCAAGGAATGTGGATGAGGTCAGATCAATCATGGGACTTGCAAGTTATTACAAACGGTTCATAAGGAACTTCTCAAAGATAGGCTATCCCATTATATCTTTATAGAGGAAAGGGAAGAAGTTTGAATGGACTGAAGAGTGTGCAATTATTTTGAGTAGTTGAATCAATTTCTTACCAATGCTTCTATTTTGAAGATTGCAGATCCTAATAACGAATTTTAAGTTTATATAGAATCTTGCAAGGAAGGACTTGGTGGGGTTCTGAAGCAGGAAGAGAAGGTGGTTTTCTACGAATCAAGGAAGTTGAATGAGCATGAACATAACTATTGTTGGGTGTGGAAAAGGTATGTTTTATCCTCATATTAGCCTAATTAATCATTTTTCTTTATGTAGTTATTTTCGTTTTAGGAGTAAATAAAAAAGGAGCAATCACAGAAGCTGGATGAAATCGATTATTAACGAATTGGGTAAATCTGGGCACAAAAAGCTAACTTTCACCATCTTTATGTGCAGGGACCTGAATTGAACGATTGTTGTTCAAACGACTGAACACCAACAACCAAGAAAGGAAAAGGACAATGTCTCGATTATGAAAGACAATGGAAGACCAAGAGGATCAATTCTATTTTGTGATGAAATCAGATTGATGGTTGTGAAATCCTCAAGATCAAATCCTCAGGATCTCCTGATCCCGAGGTTTTATTTCTATCCATTTATTTTTCCAAAATTTATATAAACCCATCAGGCGAAATGACCAGCTGATTAGGAATTTTAAGATTGTAATTACTCATTTTTGACACAGAGCACTTTAATTACTATGACCTTGTAACTATATTATCAAGTTAATGAAGAAGATTGTGTTTTACATATAATCTCATTCTGAATATCATTAGGTGGTGACTTCCGGAGACTTTGGGCCAAGTCAATAAGAGACCTATTGCTTTAATTGTGTCATATTTACTTCTTATTATTATGATAATTGTTTATTATTATTAGTTTTTGAAATTAGCATTATTCCGATTCCTGTGAGTATTGATGATTACGATTTTATTTTGTTATTAAATTGAGATTCTAGATCTTGCAGTGGTTTACATCTACATGTTAATATTTACCAAATTGATCATGTTGATTTAAGTATTTGATTGTTGTTCATTCTAGAGTAGTGTTACCTGAGATCTTAAGCTTATAGTTGACTGTTGTCTAGGATATGTTTGCATAGTTATTTGTTGTTCAATTGTTGTAGTTTTCCTTCATGCTAAATGAATTAGTGTCAATATCAGTTAGATTGCTCAAAGTGATTCCTTTTACTTACATTCTGATTCAGTTTATTGCAAAGTGGATTAAGTAGATTTGAAAATACTTTAAAGATTTCTTTCAGAATTGTTTGGATTGAATTTCTAGAATTACATATTAGTCATTGCAACGATTCTAAATCATTTCATTATAAATTACCCTATGAATTCAATTGCATATACAATTCTTAACACTCTTAAAATAAACACACTTACCCTGGGTTGATGATTAATGTAGGTATTAAGATCGCTTTTAATAAGTCATCTTAGTGCACCAACATTTTGGCGTCGTTGCCAAGGAGAGTGTTTCAAAGTGATTTCTTTTTATTCTTGTTGTAAAAGAATTGGGTTATAAAAATGGGAGGTAAGAACCTGTACAATTGACAAGTAAAGTACTTTCTCATCAACCCTATTTTTAGAAAATGCATAGAGGTTAAATAGGAGTAGGGTTTTTTTATTTATGAATGACTAGGAATAAAAAGATAGAAAAGGATCAAAACCGCCCGCCTAAATCCACAAAACCTAGGGGATATGTGAACCCTGGGAGATCAAATTTTATAGACGAAATTGTAAGAAAAGAAGAGTTTTAGGGATTAGTAGGTTTCTAGACTATTTCTGGAAAAAGCCCTACTGTAATCCCTTAGGCAGTAGGCTCACCATCTACAGCCTACACTAAGATTCATAGGAAAATTGGAGGATCTAAATGGAGCTTTCAGGTTACAGAAAATTTACATTCTGATCCTTTACAAGAGGGAAAATCATGCAACTTAAGAGAATGAGAGGGAGAAACCAGTGGAACTGTTAAGGAAGAGCCACAATTGTTTGAATTAGTATCTACTGAGATCCCAGATCTGGATAGCGCTACAAAACCAACTCGGATTGAGAATCCTCTACTTACTCGAATAGCATACCTTGAAATCCCAAAAGGATATAAACACATTTTCAACCAAATGACAAGCCAAGTACCTCAAGGTGAGACCTTGACATTGGAATACCCCATAGTCGACCTAGTAGCAAAAGCCTAATGACAGCTATTCCTTTGCAAAACAAGCTAACCTTTCATGGGATGACCACAGAGGATCCAGACACCTTCTTAGTCAAGTTTGACATCCTGTGTAGAGGATACGATTATACCACTGACCCTCAAAAATTAAAGTTGTTCCCTTCTAATCTAAAAGGAGCAGGTTTGAGGTGGTTCACATGTTTAGGTGGATGTACTATTAACTCTTTGGATGACATGAAAACTTATTTTCTCACAAAATATTAGGACTATTGTAGGACTATGGAATTAAAATATGAAATCCTTAAGACATCTATAAAGGATAATGAAACTCTAGAAGAACATGTCGAACGGTTTCACTAGAATTTGTAGAGATCCCCTCACTCCACATTACCAAAAGAAGTCATGAGAGCCATCTTAATCAAGGGAATAAAAGAAGAATGGATAGAAACTCTCAATTTGATGGGGAAGGGAGGAATTTCTTAGGAGGATTATGATTAAATTGTTCACTTGTGTATCAGGTGTTCATGAGATAGTACACGCATTGGGTCAGGAAGATGATATTTTGTGACTAGAGGAAGTAAACCACACAGTGGAAGCGTAACAAGAATGGAAATCGATAACCTCCTAGAGGAATTCAGGATAGACATCCTGGGCACACTTACAATGCAGTTAGATGTCCTGCAGGTCAAACAAAAGAAAGCCTTAGTAGAACAGAACTTGGCCATGTTTTTCCCACACTACCGAAAGAAGCACAACCAATGGGAGTGTCCATTGGACATGGTCTAGACTTGTGGTATATGCATAGAGGACCATGCCACTAAGTAGTGTCCATCACTTCTAGGGATGAAAGCAGTTTTTAAAGAAGAAAAAGAAGAGACAGAACCCGCATACTTGATGGACCAATGTCAACAGTGGCAAGCCCGGCCCACAGGTATGTCACAAGACACATGTTAGTTATTTCCTTATTCATTTAACCAGTAGAAGAATTCCGAAGCATCGTGGCAAGGTTAATCACCTTTCTTGAATGAGCAGTCCCAATCACTTCCTATGTCACATTAGCCAACTGACTCCTTTCTAGGTAATGGTTGGTCGAATTCGCCTTTTACTCCTTTTTGGCAAGGTAATCCACATCCACCTAGTGGCCTACCTCTACTTCACAAAATTCGAATTGGTCTCTGAATTGGCAGTGGCCTTTAGGGATAACTAATATGCATATGAGGATAGGTCGTCAATCTTAACCTACATCATCAGCCCCATATCCATTACAAAAAAATCCTCAGCCCCTTCTACGTCCCCAACTACCAGCTCAACCAAATCCAAACCCTAATAACGGACCGGTTCATTTTGTGAAAACTGTTGAAAACTCATAATATGAGACTGAATAAAAAGAGTGCAATGAACTTAGACTAAGGTTAGGATAAGTCATCATGACTAAGGAAGATAGAGAACAACCACCAATTGAGCTAGAAATCCCACCTATACATACACAATTGAATGTGATTGACACATAAATAAAACAAGGGGAATATACAGTTGAGCATAAAGGCCTGAAAAAATCATAGTTACTTCTCCCTTGTTCCCTAAAATATTAACCATACATAAACCAATTGTTTATCTAGACTTTGATCTCGTAGGGGAACTGGAAAATATTTGCATTAAAATTCCTTTCCTCCAGACCATCGAAGATATTCCTATTTGTGCTAAAATAATTAAAAAGCTATGAGTGAAAAATCTTGTGAGGAAAGCAAAGGCTCCACCCATTATTCATGTTTTAGGGACCTCGTCTGATTTTCTCTTGGGTGGGGTAACACAGATAAAAATATGAAGATCCAGGGAATCCTATAGTTAGAGTCCAAATATATGGTCACTCCTTTCTAAATACGTTAGTTGACTTGGGTGCAGCCATTAACATCTTAACGGTAGAATCCTGTAAGAGACTTGGTATCATAGCCCTAGAACCAACCACCACCCTACTAGAACTCGTTGATAGTTCAGTGGTAAGATCAGAGAGAACTTTACATGATATTACAATTTTTGTTGATTCATGGCAGTACTCGGTACAGTTTCTTGTCATAAACCTAAATAGTCGATTAGATGGGCACCCTCTAATTTTGGGCTGACCATGGCTAGCAGCAATTGATGCTTACATAGGTTGCCAAGAGGGCAGCATGACCATTGCTAAGGAGGATGCTATAATTTTTTTTGTGTTATATCCTCCTGCCAAACCAAGTCTTCCCATTGTGAAAATACATAAACAACCACCCTCCTAGCAGGAGGAAAGTATTTGTTCACCGCATACAGTAGCAGAGGCACTTGAGTTCAAGAATCAAACTAAAGATGATGTAATCAATAACTTTATCAATCATCCAACAAATATGAATAATGTCAAATGTTAAAGGAAATTCTTGAAAATGAAGCCTTAGAAGACCCTTTGAAAGATATTGATGATCAACATATCCAAACAATTGTCATTCATAATAGCAAGTCTGTTGAAATTGAACTAGGAAAGATTTCAAACATTAATGATACCGTGGATAGTGACCAAAAACAAAAGCTCATTTAAGTCCTAAAAAAACATAAAGGGGCTTTTACTTGGGACTATGCAGACATGAAGGGCATAGACCCACAGTTATGTATGTATCATATCTACAACTAAAAGGATGCTCATCCTATTCGACAACCTCAGTGGAGATTGAATCTGCATCTCAAAGATATTGGAAAATAAGAGCTACAGAATTTGTTGGATGTGAATTTCATTCATCCCATTTTAGATAGAAAGTGGGTCTCTCCATTGGTAGTTGTTCCCAAGAAAAATGGGAAGTGGCGCGTCTGTGTGGATTATCGGGATTTGAACAAAGCCACACAGAAAGATCACTTCCCTCTTCGATTTATTGATGAAGTCCTTGATACATTGGTAGGAAAACAATTCTTTTCTCTTTTGGACGGCTTCAACGGCTAAAATCAAGTCCAAATCACCCATGAAGACCAAAACAAAACCACCTTTACCTGCCTATGGGGTACATTCGCTTATAGAGTGTTACCATTTGGCTTACGAAATGCTCCAATTACATTTTAGAGGACCATACTCAACATTTTTGCTCATCTGATAAATGAAGGACTTGAAGTTTACATGGACGACTTTACCCCGTATGGGAACGACTTCAATCAAGCACTAAAGACATTAGAGAAGGTTTTGGAACGATGCATCGCCACAAGGATGTGTTTAAGCAATATCAACTGTCACATGATGATGACAGAAGGCATAATCCTATGACACTACATTTCTATAGCTGGCATACAGGTAGATCTAGAAAATATACAGGTAATTTTCCTACAACCTACACCTTGTACTCAGACAGAGGTACGTAGCTTCCTTGGATATGCAGGTTATTATCGTAGGTTTATAAAAAAAATCACAAATCGTTGTGCCTTTATATGCCTTAATAGGAGTTGTTGACTTTAAATGGTCTGATAAATGTGACACAACTTTTATTGATTTGAAGAAATTAGTTTCGACAACACCAGTATTGCATAGAACCAACTGGGAGCTGATTTTTCACATCTCTATGGATTCGTCAGATGTAGCAATAGGCACTGTCCTTGGCCAAGAGGAGGACAAAAAGACCTATGCTATTTATTATATCATTAAATATCTTACTGCTGTTGAAATTAATTATACAATAATAGAAAAGGAATTCTTAGCTTTCGTTTATGCCATAAACAAATTTAGACGTTACATAACTAGCTATCAAGTTTTTTTGTATATTGATCATTCTGACATTAGATACTTAGCTAACAAACCTATTACAAATGGTTGAGTGACTCGTTGGTTACTTTTGTAGGAGTTTGATATCACCATTAAAGACAACCCAGGGAAGGAGAGCTTGATCGTAGATTTTCTGTCTCAGGTCCCAAAGATAAATGATCCATTGGCAGTAGATGACCAGTTTCCAAACAAACATTTATTTGTTGTAGCAGTTAAAACACCATGGTATGCATATGTAGCGAACTATCTCACAGTGGGAAAGTTTCCCAGACACTTGATAGCAAGGGAAAGGAAAAAAATTGTCTAGCGCAGCACTTGATTTTCTTGGATTGATGGATACCTTTTTCATACAGGGTCTAATATGTGCATACACAGATGCATTCGTGAAGATGACATTTACGACATCCTGAAGGCTCACCATTATGAGCCCTGTAGAGGACACTTCATAGATCACAGAATGGGGCATAAGGTACTATAGATGGGCTATTATTGGCCCACTATTTTTTAATATGCTAAGAACTATGTCCCGTCTTGTGATAGCTACCAAAGGATGGGCCATCCTAGTCAATCCGATGAAATGGCATTGTAGCCCCAATTGGCAATAGAACCTTTCGAATGATGGGAATTGGATTTTATTGGCCCATTCCATCCATCATCAAACCAAAAGGCCTACATACTGGTTGCCACAAAATATGTAACAAAATGAGTAGAAATAGTAGATTTTCCAAGAGCTACAGAAGAAGCCGTAATTAATTTATTTTTTGGGTTATTTGTGTGGTATGGTTTACCTAGGGAAGTGATAACAGATGGAGGAGGACAATTTGTAGGAAATAAGATTACAACCACTCTATGGAACCACCACATCACACATAAAATCACTTCCCCATATCACTTGTAGGTCATCGAAGCAATTCTGACCAAGAAAGTTTCAACACATCGACGAGATTGGGCTGCTAGACTACCAGAGGCCTTGTTGGCCTATCACACAACTTAGAGAAATACTACTAGATATTCTTCCTACTAGCTTGTATTTGACAAAGAACCTATCTTTCTTATTGAATTCGAAATAAAGACTCTCAGAACAACGCAGGAAGTGGGATTGGATCTGACGGAGGCCCAAACCAAGCTACTTCAACAAATAAATGAATTTGATGAGGCTTGATTACTTTCTCTACAACGTACTGCAATTATTCAACAACAAATGGCAACATGGCATGAAATCCTTATTAAAAGCAAGATGTTTCAAAAAGGAGACTGGGTGCTCCTCTATGATTCCAAATTCCAAGACTTTTTGGTCAAGTTACAGACAAGGTGGCTTGGCCCTTATGAAATTATAGAGGTACACAATAATGGCACTCTCACTCTGACTACCATTGATGAGTATGGACATTCTCTCAAGGTGAATGGACATCAGGTGCATCTTTATCACAAACCACTCACCAAGGAGTCTTTTTTGCAACAAGTACGTGATGATCCCACTCTGCCAATTTTAGTTGTACAGAGTGATGACCCGACAACTTTAATTTCATAAAAATGTATCTTTCCTTAGTTGTAAAAATGTATATATTCTTTTTATGTTTAGTTGCAATTTAGTTAGGAATCACTATGTAAATATGAGGATTTCTCTTGTTTTTGGGTGTGTTTAATAATTGTTGTTCAATTAATTGAACAACACCAACTTTTTTTTGTGTGTTTTGTTGTTTAATCGATTGAATAGTTGTTGTTCAATCAATTGAACAACACCAATTTCTTTTTGTGCATTTTGTTGTTCAATCGATTGAATGATTGTTGTTCAATCAATTGAACAACACCAATTTCTTTTTGTGCATTTTGTTGTTCAATCGATTGAATGATTGTTGTTCAATCAATT